>JANAVB010008550.1:0-95000 GCA_029216955.1 Iris pallida
TCGTCGGAATCATCTTCTACAGTTTTTCTATGTTAGCCTTGAAAGCGATCGACTTCTCTGACTTCTCCCTTGGTGTAGCATCTTCAAAGTCTTGAAGTTCTAGCTCGTGAGTGAGTAGCTTACCCATGAGTGTTTCAAGAGAAATTTTGAGAGGTCGTTCCCTTCAGTAATTGTTGTAGCCTTTGGAATCCAATTCTTCGTGAGAGCTCGTAGAAGTTTGGGATCTTCTTATGGTTACTGAATCCTTGCCTAATGATGACAAAGGATTTACAATATCCAGGAATCTCGTAAACATCTGGGTGACAGATTCATTTGGCTTCATCTTGAATGTCTCATACTCCTAGTAGTCTGCTGATCTTTGACTCCTTGACTTGCGTCGTACCTTCTGGGTTACTTTAAGAAGTTTCCATATTTATTTGATGTTGTGCGAGTAGACACCCTGTTAAATCCATCCTGTCTAAGGCACAAAATAAAGCGTTAATAGCACGTGCGTCAAGACTTTTCCTCATCAGTATACTTATCATGCAGTTTTTCTACCAAAATATCTTCAACAAGAATACGAGAAGGCTTTTTATAGCCATCAACAACTATAGACCACAAGTCAAAGTCTAGATATTTCAAGAAGAAACTCATCCGTGTTTTCCAATAGGTATAATTTGTACCGTAAAACTGAGGAGGTCTGTTTGTGGCTTGGCCTTCACTTGTGAACTTCACACTTGCCATGTGATGTGCTGTGATCTATGTAATAGTTAAAAAAAAATATAACTGCAATGTTACCTTGATTTACCTATATAACCCGCTCTGAGACCAATTGTAGGAACGAATTTGTAAAGCACAATACCCTAGAGGGGGTGAATAGAGTAGGCAGCGGAATATAGCTAATTTAAAAAGTTAGCAGCAAGATCACAGAGATAATAAATATCACAAATAAATAATATAAAAAATAGAGATTAGAAAGCAAACACAAAGACGGAGATGTATACTGGTTTCCCGCTTGTGAACTAGTCCAGTCGGAAGAAATCTAGCTTCCAGTTGAATCCACTATTGGAAAATATCGCAAGTTTTCATACGAAGTCCTTGCAACTTCTACAAACGCGAGCTTTGATATGAAGTACTCGACCAACTTCAATTATGAAGAGTCTTTCTTCAATCAAGCCTCTGATTACAATCGCTCTGAAGCTTCTAGACCGTACAGCACTGGCAAATTGAGTCGACGATTGTAACTGGCTTGGGATTTGAAAAATAAAGCTTAGAACTCTTTGGAATAGAACAGTAGGCTTTAGAGAGAAGGCATGAAAGTGAGTGAATGAGTGAATTGAAATGATCGAAATCCTTCTCTATTTATAGTTTTTTCAAAGGCAAAACTCTGGCAGAATTCGGGCAGAATTCGGACAGAACTCTATGAGAAAATCTCGTAAAAATCTGTAACTGCAGGGAGACCAAGTTTTCAAACGTTCGAAAATCAAACAGTCACTAACCGAACTTTGGCCGAACACGGGCTCTGGCCGAGTTCTATCAGGGTTTAGTTAGGGTTTTTGTAAATTGATTTTTGGTCTTTTTGAAATTCTTTTTAGCAGTTAGAAGCTTTTGTAAATAGGGGCAGTTTTTCAAAACATGGGATATTTTGAAAAACATTTTTAGGGTAGCCTATTTGCCAGTACAACTCGGTGTACAATATATTCCTAGACTCAATAAAAGTAAAAATTATATTGCATAAAGGAAATATAGACTCGAGTGGCAAACACAGCTTCGGTCTTGAACAGATCGGATAGCTATTCTCTGGCAGTATCCAAGAGTCCAAAACTTTTTTAAGTAGCCCGTATATCGAGACAAAGTTTGATCAATTATTAAAATCAGGTTTGACCATGACCAATGGGCCAATAATCTTCCCCACTTTGATAATTGATAAACCTTGACCGATATAACATCTTTGATCGATAAGATTTGAAAGATGATCAAAATTGCAAATTGTACTGTATCCTGAAAAAAAAATGTTCATGGTAATAGATGTTAGATCCTATTTCTCCTCCATAATATATGCATAAGAAACAATCGTTGAAGAAATATAAACATAAAAATAGAAAAATAACATTTTTCACAAGCAATATATATTTCACAGGCAGTTAACATTGAAGCATAAAGAGATAGTGCTATGAGAAATATGGAATAATTCTAAACTGAATAAAAATATGCTAAAGAAAGCTGAAAACATGTTCACAGAATACATCTCAGACAAACACAATCTCAGTGCAAAAATAAACTAAAAAGAATAGAGTACTAATGATATCTTGGAATGTCGGAGCATTTTCAAGTAACAAAGAAATAATCAAAGTCTCAAAAGTGATCATCGAGACAAAATGCAGTACGTCTAGATCATAAATCCTCATCATCATCATCTGCAGTACCAGCACGTCTACCATGTCCGGATGGACCAGCTCTAGAAGTGCCAAATCCAGAGGTGTGTGGAGTAGCACCCGAACCATGGTACCAATCATAAGCGCTGGAAGAGAGTATGTACCCGCCTCATCCTCATAGCGGTAACCGGAGACAACTGGATCTCAGGGAAGAGAACTGGCAGAATGTCCAGTCTGAGCAAATCGGAGATCGGCAAAGGAGTTGGCTAGTGCCTGAAATCGAGTCACATCACGGAACTCGCATTCCCTGGATGTGTCAGTGATAAATTTCCGGAGATCATAAAGGTGCTGATGGATACCCTCAAAAGACATAGGGTAATCCTAAGGAGGTAGGGCAGGTACAGAAGGAGGAGCATGAGGAGCGGCTGTGCTGCGATGGGACAGCTGGAGATACTTGGGCTCAGGGTCCTGAGCACAAGTAGACAGATCGATGTCAAAACGCTAAAATATGCGTGGAATGAACATCGCATAAGAGAGATTTTGATCTCTTGTACGACATCGTCCCATCATCTGGATAATAGTCTTGGGAATCGAAAATGGAATTCCCTTGCTGACGTGGTAGAGGGCAGATAGTTCAAGATTTGTAACATCATCTTTTAAAGTGGATTTTGGAAGAATAGTGGAATAGATGATGCGATGTAACTCATAGTTAAACAAGTTCAAGTTTGTAGCCTTGAACTTTCTAGAACGAACACGTGCAGGTGCACAAAGATCGTTCTTGAAGCTGAGAAGTGCCATCGGGAAAATCGAAATAAGTGATATCATCGAGCGGGGCACCTTCGTTAGGAATACCAAGGATTTTTGCTAATAAGACACATTGAACTCGATGTTAATACCTCCGACACGAGTCTTAACATCAAAAGTGTCTAACACAAAGTTGCAGTAAAATAATCTAATGGCATTAGTAGCTATAGGGAATTTTTGGTGACAAGTCGGTGTAACCGTAATGCCTCAAAGTAAGGACGGTGGTCAGAAAACATAGTCCACTTAATCGGGGCGCCAGTACATATGTTGCGCATGATAAAATCACCATACCATAGCAATGATTGGTCATGAGTTACAAAGTAGAACTCATTGTATGCACCGTCGGCCGATTGGACCGGGGAAAAGAGTGAATCCGTCGGTGGATTCGAAGACGATGCCTCTTCACTAGCATTGGTCTTCTTCCTCTTGGAAGGAGTTGTAACGCCCCAGTCCCAAAAATAGAAGGACTCGAACGTAATCATGCCAACTGCATACATACGAAGTACAAGGACCGTCGTATGTATACATAAGCTGTAAAATGTAGTAACCAAGGCACTAAATCTCATCCACAAAGATAAATAATAATATAAAAGTAATTTTGAATTTGTCATGTATACAATCGTTGGGCGGAGACAAATTCACTACCAACTAATTTAAATAAGAAAGAAATATACAAAGAAAATAATTTGGTCGAACGAAGGAGATGACGATCCAAAAGCAACATCTCGAGGGATTAGAGCGCAAGTCATGGCCTTAGCTAGAGCACCTACAAAAATCACAAGACATACCTGGGGAGATAACCAGGTCCTCAGAGGGATGTAACAAGATAAAATAAATATGCCATATAAATACTGAATATAAAATATACCACAAACAAAAAGTAAGTGACAAGACAACAATAAGGTAATCTAACCATACTAAAGTGAACATGCAGTTAAGAACAAACCTTTCGTCGCATGAGCCCTGGCTGTAAATAGGATCTGGTATAGTCCCCACTTGGGCACCTGTGACCTAAGCGCGTGACGTTCAAAAACGATAGTGGCCAGCCTGAGAGGCTAATCATACCCGTATCTCCAGCGGAGCTTCCGGGTTACAAGGAAAGTGTAATCGAAGCCCATACGACAAGAAAATTTTCTTCCCACCTAATGTACCTATCATGTCGCATCCATGACCATGTAACACTACTAACCGTCAAGTCTTCTAATATACAACTATTGACAGTTAGACCTAACGCATGCGCACGGGTGATCAGCCAACACGCAAGGACCTCTACATGCTACTCATCTCACACATACTCGTGATACAACAGTGTCAAGGTATATGCAATACACTACAACCGGTTGTCTCTTAACTCTATGTCCATATGCAATCAAAAGATAATAACAAAGTACAACTAATATCACTGAGCAGGCAGTAAATCAAGAACTGTAATAACTGGAAATAATAAACAGTAATATGTAATAAAATGCAGACTGAATATAAACAATATAATGGCAAGGTATCTAGCCTGGTGTGTCGTATGGTGCGATGCAATGATCTGACAAGTCATGAATGTCCAATAGCCATGTTCGATGTGCAGAGGTTACGGCGGCTCCGGTGCCGGTGGCCGGCGGGCAGGGCACGACGGAGTAGATCGGAAAGGATGGAGGCACAGGGGCCGGCAGCTCCGCGGGAAGACGGCTGCTCACGCGTGCAGCCGCGGCGAGGGGCGGCTGCGGTCGACGTCGGGGTTTGGTGGAGGCGACGAGGGAAGTCGGAGGCGGCTGACGCTGCTCTGGGGACAGGTGAGACGACGAGGCTCTCCAGCGACAGTCGCGTCCTGCAGCGCGAGGGAATCGCCGAGGCGGAGAGACGGTCGCGGATCGGGAACACCATGCGGCGGCGGGACAGAGCTCATGCAGTAGAAATCGAGTGGTAGAGGAGATCTGGTGGAGCGATCGACCGGAGAGGGGTACGGCAGTTGTGGTTCTTTCGCGGCGGCTGGTTGCATCGACCGGCACCTGCGTGGCGGCCGAGGCAGCGTCGGAACAGAGGTCTCGGCTCGGCTCGGCTCACGGCTACGGTGAGGGTTTCTTTCCCCTTCCTTTCAATGGTTTTGGTCTTTTGGGGAAAAATGGTGTTGATGATGACGACGGTGGTGGCTGTGGCCGGGGATGGCCAGAGTTTGGGCCGGAAGGAGTGGTGTCGATGATGAAGGTGACGGGCGTTGGCACTGTGCGGCCCGGGCGAGGGATCGAGGACAGGGCATGGTGAAGGCGAGGGCTGTGGTGTCGACCAAGGTGATGGCAGTGGTTGAATTGATGGTTGCTGCGGTCGAAGTGGCCAAGGAATGGCAGGAGAGGAGATGGTTATAGGATAGGATTTGATTTATCATGTCGAGATTGTCGACACCGTGATGGGGAATAATGTAGATGTAAATATGGAATAAGAGTGGGACACGTACACGGACACGATGCACGAGTTGTTGTGGATGGAAAATCTGTGGAATCATGGAGAAAAGAGAGTATAGAGCCTCTCCTTATATAGGAGGTGGTGCTCCAAGTTGAGTAAAGACTAGATTGGTTTTAAATCCCCTAGTGGATATTCCCATACTAAATTTAAATATTTTAAAACCATTTTAATCCAATAAATTTTGTTTAACTCTTATCTATAAGCTGAACCCAAAATAAAACCAATAAATCACTTTTAATTTAAATTATGACAATTTAAATATTTAAATCAAACACTTTTCTAATTATCCTCTCATAATTTAATTAATAATAATTAATTTCAAAAATTAAAATAAATATTTAAATATTATTAGGAAATATCTTCGAATACCTTTTTAGTAATTTAAGATAAATAATTTAGAAGGTTCAAAATATTTGCATAAATATACTTCACTAGTGTACTATATTTAAGAGAAAAGGAAAATATTATTACTTATAACTGTATAAAAAGCCTTTTTATAATAACATAAAATAAATAAGGTTGCCATATCACAATGCAGTACATTTTGCAAAAATAACAATAAAATATTTATTTTATACTATTTCAAGATGCATACTTGTTTTCTATAAAACGAGAAAAGATTGCTTCGCATATCCGTTTTCGCACTTGATGCAAAATACGAAATCAAACCGATGCCAAATAGATAAATAAAATTTTAAAAACTACTGTAAAAATTTAGGGACTTTACATCCTACCTAACTTACAAGAATTTCATCCTCGAAATTTAGGAATAATTAGGGAAGCAGGGTGGAGGAGATAGAGTGAAAAAATCTAATCAAATTTTTCGACGAGGAGACAAGGCATACAATGGAATCAATTTGAATAATCGAAACTTAGATAACTAGAAAAATGAATTAGAAGATGTCTCATGGCAATCTAAAAATGAGTAATCCTTAAAATCGTTGATAACTTCCTCGATCTCAAATTTAGGCTCAATAACTCAAGTTTTTTAGTTGTGTTTAATATCATAAAATTTTGAATCTTCGTCATCCTCTTATCACTACTCTTCAAAATCTTGATTCTTTCTCACAATTGATATTCCATGAAATAAATTTTCTGCAAAATACATATTTTTTTCTAAATTTGAGATTTCTGAACCGCCTTAGATGCCAACACATATATACATTTGATACCTCATAATAGGATGTATTAAATTCACAAATAATTCTCTAACGAATATTTTTTTCATTTTTTTTATAAAAAATCAGTCAAACTTTTTTCAATTTAGTCGAAGATAAAATCAACATTACCTTAATATGACCTTTACAATCATTATATAGACAATTTTTTTTAAATCATATATCTCATGAGAGAAATTCAATAAGTCCGGAACTTTTGATTTCTTTGTCTCCAATATATAGGTCTATATTTCCTCAGCTATAATCTCCTTAAAGTTTAAATTTAATAACCTTCAATCCCTTCAATCGATGGCAAAATCAAGTTCTTCCTAGTAGGACATTCACATTTAATCTAACAAAATTCCTTAAAGCACAAATCATAAGATTCATCTCTAGTATGTTTTATTACTCGCAATCTTTTTGTCAATCTCCAGCATATTATCACTTGGACATAAAAACCTAAGGTCACTTCTCTTAATTCCATCTAATACCACGTTTCAACTCATTTCTCCAACTTATACACTCATCTTATTTATTTATACTAATCTCCTTTATGGCCTTTCGATTCTAACTCTTTCTTTAACCGAAGGGTGTCATGATAATCTTTCCATCTTTACATATAAGAAACAAGGTTTGCATGTATAGCAGTGTAGTAAAAATAAGATCCTTGAAGAGAGAAGAAAAACAATCGGGAGGAGAATATAGTTAGGTTCAATGGTCATGATAAGGGTTTGGATAATAAATACGGGTTATTGCACGAAAATAAAATTTATGGTCTAAGCAAATAAGATAAGGCACGAAAATAAAAGGCATGGGTTAGCAATAAACATAGAGCACAAGCTAAGCATTTAAGGCATTAAGTTGATCACAATCATTTTGGTCGAGAGTCTTGAGTCTTGGTTGAATCTCTATCTGTGGTCATGAGTCGACATCATGGTAAAGGTTACAGTTTAGTCTTTTTGATCCAAAGTCATATCAAGAAATAGAGTACAAGGAGATGTGTTTTAGTGGGACATGATATACCTACATGAAGGTGAACTCGTCTAGATCTTGCATGTTAAATTTGTTGGAAGGAAAAGTCTAGTGTTGTGCTTCAAATATTAAAGTCACGATAGGGAACGCCAAATGATCAAGATAGAAAGTGGGTTTTCATAATGTACTAATTAATGCACAAAAATAAAAAGGTTAACACTCAAAATAAAGATAATTTAGGAAATCTCGGAGATCAAGGTAACATAAGTTAGGGACATAGTTTCTAGAGAAAAATAGTCTTATTGATATGGGTATGGTCAAAGGAATGATTGTAATCATTTCCAAGCTTCAAATAATTAGATGGTCACGATAAAAGATCTAGATTTGAGGAAAGATCGAGTAAGCCAAAGATATGGTCACATGGTTTTCGTAGATGACTAATTATACTTGTGTATATGTCATATCATAATCATAGGGGGTATGGCAACCTATTGTGGAATACTTGTATCTCATTAGGGCGACCTTGCTTGTTTCTTGGTCCTTTACCAATTTAGGATCTAATCTAAAAAAATATTTCCTCAAAAGTTTTTCAATAACATTCTCAAGATACTCTACCAAAATTTCTAATTATCTTAGGATGCCAAGTTCAATCAAAATGTAAATCTCTAATCAATCTCGAAATAGTCCTTGTATATCGCAAATTGAACATATTTTTTTCACCAAAATTTAAATATCCATAATCAAGGATTTAAACTCGAAATCTAAATAACTTTACAAATCATAGATTATATGACTCAATTTAAAATTTGAATTTTTTCTTCAAAATCTATTTCATATCTTCCAAAATATTTTTAAAAAATTTTTACCATCATCTCTTCAAACTCAAAATTAAATAAACTCATAAATCGTGCGACTCAATTTAAAACCTCCATTTCTCTAATAACCTATAAATCATAAACCCTCCATATTCTCTTATAATTTAAACTCTTTAATAAATTTCGAGATAAACTTTAACATATTACCATCCAAACTTGAACTTAACCGTAAATCATGCGTCATGATATAAAAACTTTAAGATATTTCTCAAATCGATTTCATATCCCTAATAAATCATAACTACAAAAAAATAATCATAAATCAAAATTTTGTTATCTCGATCTAGCTATCCTCTTGTGTATACCACCTTGTAATATCAAAAAAAAATTCCAACTATCCTTTGAAGGCGGGAATATGCTACTACCCAACTTGGAATTAACTAATCCTTAAAATCATACTTTCTAGGAAAATAAATGCCTTTATAACTCAAATAAAACCTCAATGCATATTAATTATCAATGTAACCTTCTAGCCATGTGTTTGACCTATGAGCATATACTAGTGTAGTCATCTTACTAAGCGCGAAACTAAGAATTTACGGTAGATAGAGTCAAGCAAGATGCAAATCAAGGAGGTTGATCGAGAGTTCAGAATTTGAAGTCAAAAAAGGATGTCAGGTAGGTGGATGAGATTCTAGACTCTAATCCTATATTGCAGGCCCGTTCGGTACAGTCATGTAACCGAAACGGCAAACTTGACCTGCATGGGCCACCACAAAAATATATAACGCCCCAGTCCCAAAAATAGAAGGACTAGAATGTAATCATGCCAGCTGCATACATACGAAGTATAAGGGCCGTCATATGTATACATAAGCTGTAAAATGCAGTAACCAAGGCACTAAATCTCATCCACAAAGATAAATAATGATATAAAAGCAACTTTGAATTTTTTATGTATACAATCGTTGGGCGTTGACAAATCCACTACCAATTAATTTAAATAAGGAAGAAATATACAAAGAAAATAATTTGGTCGAGCGAAGGAGATGACGATCCAAAAGCAACATCTCGAGGGATTAGAGCACAAGTCATGGCCTTAGCTAGAGCACCTGCAGAAATCACAAGACACACCTGGGGAGATAACCAGGTCCTCAGAGGGACGTAACAAGACACAATAAACATGTCATATAAATACTGAATATAAAATATGCCACAAATAAAAGTAAGTGACAAGACAACAATAAGGTAATACAATAAGGTAATCTAACCATACTAAAGTGAACATGCAGTTAAGAAGAAACCTTTCGTCGTATGAGCCCTGACTGTAAATGGGATCTGGTATAGTCCCCACTTGGACACCAGTGACCTAAGCGCATGACGTTCAAAAATGACAGTGGCCAACCTGAGAGGCTAATCATACCCGTATCTCCAGCGGAGCTTCCGGGTTACAAGGAAAGTGCAATCGAAGCCCATACGACAAGGAAATGTTCTCCCCACCCAATGTACCTATCATGTCGCATCCACGACCATGTAACACTACTAACCGTCAAGTCTTCTAGTATACAACTATTGACAGTTAGACCTAACGCATGCGTACGGGTGATCAGCCAACACGCAAGGACCTCTACATGCTACTCATCTCACACATACTCGTGATACAACTGTGTCGAGGTATATGCAATACACTACAACTGGTAGTCTCTTAACTCTATGTCCATATACAATCAAAGGATAATAACAAAGTACAACTAATATCACTAAGCAGGCAGTAAATCAAGAACTATAATAACTGGAAATAATGAACAGTGATATGTAATAAAATATAGACTGAATATAAACAGTATAATGGCAAGGTATCTTGCCTGGTGTGTCGCATGGTGTGGTGCAATGATCCGACAAGTCATGAATGTCCAATAGCCATGTTTGATGTGCAGAGGTTGCGGTGGCTCCGGCGATGGTGGCCGGCGGGTAGGGCGCAATGGAGTAGATCGAGAAGGATGAAGGTACGGGAGCCGGCAGCTCCGCGAAAAGGCGGCGGCTCATGCACACAGCTGCGACGAGGGACGGCTACGGTCGATGCCGGGGTTTTGTGGAGGCGACGCGGGAAGTCGGAGGCGGCTGACGCTGCTCCGGGGATAGGCGAGGATCTCCAGCGACGATCGCGTCTTGCAGCGCTAGGGGGTCGTCGAGGCGGAGAGGCGGCCACGGATCGGGAACACCATGCGACGGCGGGACGGAGCTCACGCGGTGGAAATCGAGTGGTGGAGAAGATCTGGTGGGGCGATCGACCGGAGAGGGGCACGGCAGTTGTGGTTCTTTCGCGACGGCTGGTTGCATCGAGCGGCACCTGCGTGGCGGCCGAGGCGGCGTCAGAACAGAGGGCTCGGCTCGGCTCGCGGCTACGGCGAGGGTTTCTTTCCCTTTCTTTTCTATGGTTTTGGTCTTTTGGGGAAAAATGGTGATGATGATGACGACGGTGGTGGCTGTGGCCTGGAATGGCCGGAGTTTAGGTCGGGAGGAGTAGTGTCGATGATGAAGGTGACGGGCGTTGGCACTGTACGGCCCGGGTGAGGGATCGAGGATAGGACGTGGTGAAGGCGAGGGCTGTGGTGTCGACCAAGGTGATGGCAGTGGTCGGATTGATGGTTGCTACGGTCGGAGTGTCCAAGGAATGGAAGGGGAGGTGATGGTTATAGGATAGGATTTGATATCGTATCAGGATTGTCGACACCGTGATGGCGAATAATGTAGATGTAAATATGAAATAAGAGTGGGACACATACACGGACACGATGCACGAGTTGTTGTAGATAGAAAATCTGTAGAATCATGGGGAAAAGAGATTATAGAGCCTCTCCTTATATAGGAGGTGGTGCTCCTAGTTGGGTAGAGACTAGATTGGTTTTAAACCCCCTAGTGGATATTCCCATACTAAATTTAAATATTTTAAAACTATTTTAATCCAATAAATTTTGTTTAACTCTTATCTATAAGATGAACCCAAAATAAAACCAATAAATCACTTTTAATTTAAATTATGACAATTTAAATATTTAAATCAAACACTTTTCTAATTATCCTCTCATAATTTAATTAATAATAATTAATTTTGAAAATTAAAATAAATATTTAAATATTATTAGGAAATATCTTCGAATACCTTTTTAGTAATTTAAGATAAATAATTTAGAAGGTTCAAAATATTTGCATAAATATACTTCACTAGTGTACTATATTTAAGAGAAAAGGAAAATATTATTACTTACAATGGTATAAAAAAGCCTTTTTATAATAACATAAAATAAATAAGGTTGCCATATCACAATGCAGTGCATTTTGCAAAAATAACAATAAAATATTTATTTTATACTATTTCGAGATGTATACTTGTTTTCTATAAAACGAGAAAAGATACGCTTCGCATATCCATTTTCGCACTTGATGCATAATACGAAATCAAACCGATGCCAAATAGATAAATAAAATTTTAAAAATTATTGTAAAAATTTAGGGACTTTACAGGAGTGAATCCCTTAGGCATTTCTCCCAAAATTGAATTGAAACTAATAAAATTAAAGGAGATGGAAGGAGAGAGTTATACCTTCCAAAAATTGAGTATGTTGTAGAGACAGGAATTATCCGCACGAATCCAAAATTTGGATGAAATTTCCAAGTGGATTGGGAGCAGGGGATTAGAGAAATTCTAGGGTTTGGAGGAGCACTCGGGCGGCAGCAGCAGTATGGAGAGGATTTTGGAAGAGATAAAGAGGAGGGGGCCTCGGGTTCTGACTTAAAAATATATACCAACAACAGAACTCGGGCCGAATTCGGACCGAACTCGGGCCGAATTCGCTTAGGGTTCTCTTGATGAATTTTGAAAAATAAAATTTTTGTGGGCCACATCCTTTTCATCATCTCCTTTCAATTATTTAATTATAAGTTTAGTAATTTTAAATTACAATTAATATAATTAATATTATTTTGCAAATTAAATTTCTTTACACAGCGACTGTTTCAGATTAGTTGTAGGGGTACTGTTCCAGCTAACGGGAGTTCACCGGGGGACAATTAAATACCGCTTCACTTCGACCGTAGTCGTTGACAGACAGACCCTTTATAGTCTTGTCTCAAAAATAGTTTTTGAGTATTGAAAAATAATTGTATAAAACAAAATTAATTAATATTATTGACATCTAAAATTTCTAATTTTTGACGTAAATAATTGAAACGATCTTCCGCTAGAGGTTTTATGAAGATGTCGGCTCTCTGTGTCTATGTATACAAGGTTTATATCTCCATTTTGTTGATGATCTCTAAGAAAATGATGTCAAATCTCGATATATTTAGTGCGAGAGTGACATACTGGATTCTTAGTCAAAATTGATAGTGCTAGTGTTATCACAGAAAATGGGTATGTGTGTGTATAGTAAGCCAAAGTCTTCTAAGGTTTGCTTTATCCACAAAATTTGTGCACAACAACGTCCTGCGACGATATACTCAGCCTCAATTGTTGATAATGCGACAGAATTTTATTTCTTGCTAAACCAAGAGACTAAACTTTACCTAGGAAATGAGATATACCGCTAGTATTTTTTCTATCTACTTTGCATCCAACAAAATCAGTATCCGAATAACCGGTTAGATCAAACGACGTAATTTTAGGATATCATAAGCCGACAGAAGAAGTGCCTTTAAGGTATCGTAAGATACGCTTAGCTGCGCACAGATGTGATTCCTTAGGATTGGCTTAAAAACGTGCACACAAGCAAATAATAAATATTATATCAGGTCGACTAACAGTTAAGTAAAGTAAACTACCTATCATAACTCGACACTTATGTATGTCGACAGGTTTGCCTTGTTCATCAATATCAAGCTTGGTTGAAATTGCTATCAGAGTGCCAAGTGGTTTAACTGCTTCCAGATCGAACTTCTTTAATAAATCTTTTGTGTACTTGGCTTGATTTATGAACGTTCCATTGTTCATTTGTTTGATTTGTAGTCCGAGTAAGAATTCTAGCTCTCCCATCATGACCATCTCAAAGTCATTCTGCATACACTTTGAAAATTCTTGACAAAAAGATTCATCAGTAGATCCAAAACTGATATCATCTACATAAATTTGAATCAAAAGAAGATTGCTATTAAAAGACTATATAAACATTGTAGTATCAACCTTCCCTTTTGAAAAATTGTTGTCAAGTAGAAAAGAACTTAGACGATTGTACCAAGCACGAGGGGCTTGTTTCAAACCGTATAATGCTTTCTTTAACTTTAAAACATAATTAGGATTTTTAAAATCAGTAAAACCTGGAGGTTGAGCTACATAAACTTCTTCTTTTATAAAATTATTCAAAAATGCACTTTTAATATCCATTTGAAATAACTTAAAATTATGAAAACATGTAAATGCACATAACATGTGAATAGATTCTAATCTCGCAACAGGGGCATAAGTCTCATCGTAGTCGATACCTTCTTCCTGATTGTATCCTTGAGCTATGAGTCGAGCCTTGTTATGAGTCACTAAGCCATTCTCATTCAGTTTATTTTGGAATACCCAGCGAGTGCCAATGACCGGATGATTAATGGGCTTGAGAACAAGTTCCCAAACTTGATTCCGTTCGAATTGGTCCAATTCCTCTTGCATTGAATCTAACCAAAAATTATCACTACATGCTTCTTCAATATTTTTGGGTTCAAGCTGTGAAATAAAAGCAAAACAAGAAGCTATATCTTTACTAGAGGAACGAGTACTTACACCCTTGGTAATCTCACCAATTACAAGTCCTTTGGATGGTCTGCCAAAAATCTCATTTCTTTTGGCATATCCTCTGGATTGTTGGTTCCGACTTTTTGTTCTGTACGTGATTTGCTTGGAGACTCAGCTGGTGCTTTGTGTGAGGGTTCTGCAGGAGTAGTACTAGGTGTACTTATGTCTTCATCATCATCATCGACAGAATGTTGATTGAGTTCGTCAAATTTAATATTTATTGATTCTTCGATGATCATGGTTCTTTTGTTGAAGACTCTCTACCCTTTGCTTTTCACCGCATAACCTAAAAATATTAACTTCATCGGCCTTTTCATCAAATTTTTCCAAATTATCTTTAGTATTAAGAATAAAGCATTTACAACCAAATACTTTAAAATAAGAAACAGAGGGAGTTCTATCAAACCATAATTCATAGGGAGTCTTCTTCGATATAGGTCGAATTAGAACTCTATTAAGAACATAGCACGCAGTATTTACAGCTTCATCCCATAGGTATTTAGGTAGACTAAACTGGTTTAACATTACCCTAGCCATTTCGGATAGAGTCCTGTTCTTACGTTCCACAACTCTATTTTGTTGTGGAGTCCTAGGACAAGAGAATCCATACAAATAACCGTGTGTCACAAAATTTCTTGAACTCTACATTCTCAAATTCGTCGCTATGATCACTTCAAATGCGAGTGATCATGAACCCTTTTTTGTTTTAAACCTTCTTGCAAAAGGTGACGAATTCTGATAATGCATCGTTCTTGCGTGCAAGAAAATATACCCACATATATCTAGAGAAATCATCTACTATTACAAATACATATAACTTACCACCTAGGCTAGCAATTCTACTAAGTCCAAATAAATCCATATGCAGTAATTATAGAGGTCTAGTGGTACTTACAGCATTCTTGGACTTAAAGCGGATCGGGTAGCTTTGTTCTTTTCACATTCACTACATACCATATCTTTCTTGAAAGAAATGTCCAGTAAGTCTCGTACCAGCATCTTTTTGGATAGTCTTAAAATTGTGTCCATGTTTGCATGACCGAGTCGCATGTGCCATAGTTGACTCTCATCACTTTTGGCCATCAAGCATCTACCTGCTTTGTTAGCATCTTCTAACAGATAGAAAATGTATATATTGTCTTTCCTGATACCTTTAAAGATAGTACTACCAGTTGAGCTATCAACTATAGTATATTTGTCTTTAATAAAGTTAATGCCATAACCGTGATCAGCTAAATGGCTTATGCTGAGCATATTATGTTTTAACTCGGTAACTAGACAGACATCTTTAATCACTGTGTAAAGAGCCTTACCAATATTACCAATACCAATTATATACCCTTTCAAATTATTACCGAAGGAGATGTATCCTTCTTTTTTCTTCGATAGTGTTGCGAATAATGAAGCATCACCAGTCATATGTCGTGAGCAACCGCGTCGAGGATCCATTTGCTTCTAGTATGTGAAGGGTGTTTCACCTAGAATTTACAGATGAAAACTTTGGTACCCATTTCTTGTAGGGTCCTGGAATGTTAGTTTTTGGTATCCATGCACATATTTTCAAATCAACAAGCTTTCTAACTCTACATGAAGAAAAAATATGACCAATGGTGCCACAATAGTGACATCTAGCATGTTGAGTGTTGAAAGCAGAGTGCTGTGCATTATTGGTAGGTCTAGGTTTTTCTAGTGTAAAAGAATGCATGTCTATTTGTCTTCTTGGGCAATGGTTTGGTTTGATTAGGTCTGACAGTATTGGGTTTGACCGTATTCCGATGATTTGGTAAGTGGCACGTGTTAGGGTAGAAAGTAGCTACTTCATGCTATTTTTCTATCCTAATTTTCAAGTTTTTGGAGGTGTCATATAACAAGCTATATTTAGTAGTGAGTGCATCATTTCTAACAGTCGCTTGCTGGAGACTTTTTTCTCTTTGAGTAAGTCTTTCTCTAATTGGGTAATGGTCTTGTCCTTCTCTTCGGATAGTCTTTGGGTCTCGTGTAATAACAGTTTAACAGAAGAAAGCTCACCTTCCTCACTAGAACAATTACTACTTCTAACCTCAGCTAGTAGGTCGATAAGTCTTCCTATTTCACCTTTGTACTCTTTGAGTACCTTCTTAGAGGTCTGATATTTACTATACAGTCTTCTGTAATCTCCTAAGAGGTCAGTAAAGGCTTCTCCTAGTTGCTCAAAGGTAAAATCATCATAAGTATCAAACAGCGGGTTAGTGGTTACCTGATCGTACGCCATCAAACATACATTTACAGCGTCACCTGATTGCTCGTCTTCTAAGTCGCTAGCTTCACTTTCATGCCATATGTTTGTATTGGCATATCTTTGGGACGTAGACTTCTTCGGGTAGCCCTTGTCATATTTGTTGTTCTTCCTGGTTGATGATGATGTTGTTGGACAGTCCTTCTTTATATGTCCTTTCTTATTAAAGCCATAGCAAATAGGATCTTCATAGTTGTTGTTGCTGTTGTTATTGTTGTCCTTTGTTCTTCTGTTGAATCTTATGAACTTCTTAAATTTTATCACCATAAGAGCTTGATCCTCAGTGTCAGAGTCACTATCGTCGAAATCATCTTCTATAGTTCTTCTATGTTGAGCCTTGAAAGCGATCGACTTCTCTGACTTCTCCTTTGGTATAGCATCTTCAAAGTCTTGAAGTTTCAGATCATGAGTGAGTAGCTTACCCATGAGTGTTTCAAGAGACATTGTTGAGAGGTCGTTCCTTCAATAATTGTTGTACCCTTTGGAATCCAATTCTTCGTGAGAGCTCGTAGAAGTTTATGAATCTTCTCATGGTTACTGTAATCCTTACCTATTGATGACAGAGGATTTACAATATCCAGGAATCTCGTAAACATCTAGGTGACAGATTCATTTGGCTTCATCTTGAATGTCTCATACTCCTGAGTAAGTCTGCTGATCTTTGACTCCTTGACTTGCATCGTACCTTCGTAGGTTACTTCAAGAAGTTTCCACACTTCATTTGATGTTGTGCAAGTAGACACCCTGTTAAATTCAGTCCTGTCTAAGGCACAAATAAAACGTTAATAGCACGTGCGTCAAGACTGACCTTTTTTTTCCTCATCAGTATACTTATCATGCGGTTTTTCAACCAAAACATCTTCAACAAGAATACGAGAAGGCTTTTTATAGCCATCAACAACTATAGACCTTAAGTTAAAGTCTAAAGATTTCAAGAAGAAACTCATCCGTGTTTTTCAATAGGTATAATTTGTACCATCAAACAGAAGATGTCTGTTTATGGCTTGGCCTTCACTTGTGAACTTCACAGTTGCCATGTGATGTGCTGTGATCTATGTAACAGTTAAAAAAATATAACTGCAATGTTATCTTGCTTTACCTGTATAACCCGCTCTGATATCAATTGTAGGAACGAATTTGTAAAGCACAACTCTAGGGGGGTGAATAGAGTAGACAGTGGAATATAGCTAATTTAAAAGGTTAACAGCAAGATCACAGAGATAATATATCACAAATAAATAATGTAAAAATAGAGATTAGAAAGCAAACACAAAGACGACGATGTATACAGGTATTCCTCTTGTGAGGACTAGTCCAGTCGGAAGAACTCTAGCTTCAAGTTGAATCCACTATTGAAAAATAATGCAAGTTTTTATACAAAGTCCTTGCAACTTCTACAAACGCAAGCTTTGATACGAAGTACTCGACCAACTTCAATTATGAAGAGTCTTTCATCAATCAAGCCTCTGATTACAATCATTCTGAGCTTCTAGACCATACCGCACTGGCAAATCGACTAGAGGATTATAACTGGCTTGGAATTTGAAAAATAAAGCTTAGAACTCTTTGGAATAGAACAGTAGACGTTAGAGAGAAGAGATGAAAGTGAGTGAATGAGTGAATCGAAATGATCGAAATCCTTCCCTATTTATAGTTTTTCCAAAGGCAGAATTCGGGCAGAATTCAGACAGAACTCTATGAGAAAATCTCGTAAAAATCTGTAACTGCAGGGAGACCAAGTTTTCAAACGTTCGAAAATCAAACGGTCACTAACCGAACTTTGGCCGAACTCGGGCCAAACTCTAGCCGAGTTCTGTCAAGGTTTAGTCAGGGTTTTTTGCAAATTAATTTTTGGTCTTTTTGAAATTCTTTTAAGCAGTTAGGAGCTTTTTATAAATAGAGGCTATTTTTTAAAACATGGGATATTTTGAAAACATTTTTAGGGTAGCCTATTTGCTAGTATGACTCGGTGTATAATGTACTCCTAGACTCAATAAGAGTAAAAATTATATTACAAAAGGAAATAAAGACCCGAGTGGCAAACACAGCTTCGGTCTTAAACAGATCGGATAGTTATTCTCTAGCAGTATCCAAGAGTCTAAAACTTCTTTAAATAGTCCGTATATCGAGACAAAGTTTGATCAATTATACAATCAAGTTTGACTATGACCAATGGGCCAACACCTTGGTTTGTGAGCGGAGGCGTGAGTCGAGCTTCACTGGCGTGGCACGGTCGTAGAAGAAAGCTTGGCCAGGCGCGGGGCTGGTTATGGATGCCGCCGACGGAGAGCAAGAGCGGCGGAGGATCGAGCGCCTAACTGGGGCTTGCGTTCGAGTGGCGCTAAGCGCGAGAAGGCACCATGAGGTCTCGTCAGCGACAGTATTCGACTGATGCTCGACAGAGGTGCGATGAGGATGCTGTGGTAAAGATGGATCGGTGTGATCGACCGCAGCGTAGTCGACCACGGTGTGGTCGTCCATGGCAAGATGACACCGGGGTCGTTGGTAGGGAGTTGGCGGCACTGCACGGAGGGATGGCGCATGTGTTATCACAGGGAGAGTAGGCTCGAGGAAGCTTCATCGCGGTGGTAACGAGGCGGAGACAGGGACAACGCTCGTCGATGGGAGGTACCATCGTGATCTGGCACAGATCTAAATCTGGGGTGAAGGGGAAGACAGCGGTGGCGAGCGAGGCGAGGGGGCGACAGCGGAGGATGATGAGGTTACTGTTGGGTTTTTGGCCTTTGCATTAGAAATTTTTGTCCCACATCGGCTAGGCCAAAGGAAATGTATCTCTATATATATTCTAGGCTTGTTTAGAGATGCACAAGTGGTATGGAGGTGCACATGAGTGTGCCATATGGGGGTATTTTTCTAGTGGAAAAAAGGCCAAATCAACAATGAAGCATTCGTGCTTTTGCTCTTGGAATTTATTCTATTGGAGCTTAGCCCGTAGGGGCTTAGCGACTCGAACTCGGACTCGGGCTCATTCGCTCATGAGGCATTTTGTTGGCACACTTTGTACTTAGCACGTCAGCATCGTCGCTACGTGCATAGTGCGCTTAAGTTGTGCTCGTTGTGCAGCCGTTCGTGTGCCAGTTCACGCGGCCAGATGGCGCACCTATTTACGCTTCTACGTTGCATGGCGGTTAGAGCTGCAGCTTACGCGATGGTTAGCGCTGCAGGTTAAATGACGGTTGGCGAGGGGTGCACGCGGTACGCAAGTGGCACAGTTTGCGCAAGTGGCGCAAGTTACGCGTGTGGCGCAGTGTGCACAGTACGCTAGTGCAAACTGGAGCGGCTGTGCACACGTTGCACAAGTGGCACAGATGGCGCACATTGTGCACCCTTTGGCTCAGATCGTGTCTGTGCACGATTGAGCAGTTATAACATGTTCGGGGTGGTTTCTTTCCATATCCCGAACAGGTTGCTAACTGGACAGTTACAGAGCGAGGCTATATAAGCTTCTCTGCTCTCTCTCTCTGAAAAACACAAGTCAGAATTCACATAAGACGGAAGTGTTTTTAGCACAATTCCTTACGTGTTTCCATAGAGTTTGAGAGAGAAGAGAAGTAGTGCACCAGCGCCACTTAGCGTAGGAGTCTGTGTGCCTTTCGAGGAGTCAGAAGAGCAGAGTGTTCCAAAGTTCTCCTTTGAACTTGCTAGTTCCTGGAAGCTATTCGTGTGGGACGAATTAAGCTTTGAGCAACGGTGATCGTTCACCCCAGCAAGCTATTTTTCCATCGTTTGCCTGTCATCAACTTCGCTGCTGCTGCTGGTAATTCGATTTGTACCTTCTTTTTAGAAGTACTACTATCGTTTACTGCTGTTACAAAATCTGTTTAGATTTTCGTAATCCAGAATCCTTCTAGGATCTCTGTTGTGTACCTTCTTTGAAGTATTGCATAGAAACATTATTTTTATAATTGTTTTATTCTTTTAATTTTCTATCGAAAATTGTACCCTGAGACTAACAATCTTAAAGCTTAATTCACGAGATGGAAAACTTGAATGCTGCACTCAACAATCCTAACTTCACAAATTTAGAACAGTTTGATGGAGAGCATTATCAAGTCTGGAAAAGGAAGGTTACTCTCACTATTTAACTCAGAGAAGTTGATTACATGTTGTATGAGGAGGAACCTAATGTTCCAGAGACTGGATCTGCAGCCACAATCTCTGTAGCTACTAAGAACCAGGCCAAATAGAGAAGGGACAATAGCATTTATAGGCTTATGATCCTAAATGCTATGGAAGACTCCCTTGCTGAATCATATTCAAAGAAGAATGTTGCCAGAGAGATTTGGGAGTCTTGGAGAAACTGTACGAGGATGAAAAGAATCGTAGCATGATATTTCTTGTTGAGAAATATCACAAGTGGTTCTTTGAGGACGAGAAGCCAATGCTGCCGCAGGTGAAGGATTTCCTGAAACTGCGACAGAAGTTGGAAGACGAGGTGATGCCCCTCCTCGACAAGTTTGTTGTTAGAGGGATCATTTCGAATCTCCCTGCTGGGTGGAGCAAGTTCTATGCAAACATGCATAGGAAGAAGTTGGAGATCACTCTCGACGATCTCCTGCAGGAAATCTACGTTGAAGACCAGATGAGGGCTCAACTGAAGGTGGATGCACTGTCCAAGCAATTGGCTAACGCCAATCTGGTTCATACCAGGGAACCAAGGGAAAAGCATGTAGCTTTCCACAGCAAGAAGAAGGATCCTAACAATCTAACGTAAAGGGGACTTCCTTCAAGAAAAAGAAGGCAAAGTCTCAGATGCCTTGTTTCAAGTATGGCAAGAAGGGCCACTTCAAGAATGAATGCAAAGCAAAGACCAAGCAATCAGAGCAATGAGAGCCTAGCAAGGTATCTATGATTACTGACGTTGTTGCTATGATTGCGCAGGTCGATGCGGTGGGGACTGACTCTGACTGGTAGGTAGACACTGGAGTTACCTGCCATGTCTGCTCCAGCAAGGAGTGGTTCACCACCTATACACCATCTTCTGAAGTAGTTATGGTGGTGAACCAGGCACAAGCTGAAGTGCTCGGGATGGGGACGGTAGTTTTGAAGCTGACTTTGAGGAAGTCTCTGATGCTTCAAATATAAAGCATGTACCTGCTATCATAAAGAACCTGATCCCTGGAGGCCTACTATGTAATGCAGGCCTCAGGATGGACATCAATGCTGGCCAGATAGTGATGTCTATTAAGGGAACATATTTCAGAAAAGCTTTTTATACCGAAGGAATGTTCAAAATTCATCTTGTAAATCAGTCCAATGTAATTAATGCAATCACTCATTCTGCTTATACTTTTGACTTGTGGCATAATAGGCTAGGACATGTTCATTCGAATAAACAAAATGTCTAGTCTAGGACTTATCTCCAAATATGGGGGTAAGGTAGAGAAATGTGAAGTTTTTGCTCAAACGAAGATCACAAGAAAACCTTTTTCTTGGTCTAATCAAAGTACAGATCTTCTAGAGTTGGTACACTCTGATATCTGTGACTTCAAACAATTCTCTACAAAGGTCGAGATAAATATTTCATAACCTTCATCGATGACTTCTCAAAGTATGTGTTCATCTACTTGCTGAAGGCTAAAGATGAAGCATTCAAGAAGTTCAAGGAGTTCAGGGCCGAAGTTGAGCGACAGACTGGACAACAACTCAAAAGAATAAGAAGTGATCGAGGTGAAGAGTACAGGTCTCATAAATTCGTATCGTTCTACAAAGAACATGGAATTGCCAATGAGACTACGGCTTTGTACTCTCCTCAATCAAACGGAGTAGTAGCAGAGAGGAAGAACAAACGTTAACAAAAATGATTAACTCAATGTTGTTGACTGTGGGTCTTCCAAAGTGTTAATAGGGAGAAGCTGTATTGACGGCCACTTTTATTCTAAATAGAGTGCCTCATGCAACTTCAGACATTACTCTTCATGAACTCTGGTTCAAGGTCAGGCCTAACTTGAATGTTATTCAAGTGTGGGGGTGTCTGGCATATGTCAAGCTTCCAGATCTGAAGATTCAGAAGCTTGGGATAAGGATTACAAAGACGATCTTCTTGGGGTATGTCGAGAAGAGTGATGTTCGGAGATTTCTTGATATTGAGTTAAATCATATCATTGAATCTCGCGACGTAGAATATTTTGAAGACAAATTTGCAAGGCATAAGAACGTTGTTCTAGCGGATATTTCAGAGAACAATAAGGATGCGCAAGATACTAAAGTCTTCAATAAGGATGTGGTCCAAGAAGATATTGTTGTTGAAACAACGGTTGAACCAGAACTAGCTGAACCGTCAGCTAAGTGTGTGAGGAGGTCGAAGGACTTCAAAAATGACTTTGTCACCTAAAGCAAATCCGCTTACCTATGATAAGGCGATGAAGACCAGAGACGCAATTTTCTGGAAGGAGGCAATTGACAATAAAATTAATTCTATCACCTCAAATAACACTTGGGTGTTGGTTGATCTTCCTGAAGGAGCAAAACCCATCAGATGTAAATGGATCTTCAAGAAGAAGATGAAAGCAGACGGAACTATTAACAATTTCAAGGCTAGGTTGGTAGCCAAAGAGTTTTCTCAGAAGCAGGGGATTGACTACTTTGACACGTATGATCCAGTAGCCCGGATGACCACCATCAGAATGTTGATTGCTCTCGCGGCGATACATAAGATGGTGATACATTAGATGGATGTGAAAATGGCTTTCCTAAATGGCGAGCTGAAAGAAGAGATTAACATGCAACAGCCAGAGGGATTTATCGTCAAGGGTCTTGAAGACAAAGTCTGCAAGTTTATAAAATTCTTGTACGGTCTTAAACAGGATCCCAAGATATGGCATGAGAAATTTGACAAGGTTATAAGGTCAAATGACTACATGGTCAGCGAGACGGACAAGTGTGTTTACACAAAGTTTGCTTATGGAAGAGGTGTAATAGTTTATCTGTACGTGGATGACATGCTGATCCTAGGTACGGATATGGACTGTGTCACGGAGACAAAGAATTTTATCTCGAGCAAGTTCAGTATGAAGGACTTGGGAGAAGCTGATGTGATCTTAGCGATCAAGATCATCCGAACAGACATTGGACTAATACTGTCACAATCTCATTATATTGAGAAGATGATCACATGTTACGGGTATCAGGATCTTCCAGGGATCGATACGCCTTACAGGTGTGAACTGAAGCTAAAGCCTAATTCAAGAAAAAGCGTCAAGCAGCTGGAGTACGTGAGCGTAATCGGAAGTTTGATGTATGCTACTACTGCCACAAGGCCTGACATAGCTTTCGTCGTAGAAATGCTGAGTCATTTCACGAGCAACCCAGGCATTGAGCACTGGAAAGCTGTGAAACGGGTTATAAGATATCTCAAGAAGACTCAGACATATGTACTGTACTACAGCAGAGATCTGCCGGTAGTAGAAGGCTTCAGTAATGCCAGTTGGTGCTCAGAGGTGGACAGCGAGTGGTCCACAGGTGGATTCATTTTTACAATAGATGGAGCTACTATATCGTGGAAGTCGAAGAAGCAGACTATGCTCTCGTGGTCATGCATGAAATCTGAGTTCTTTGCACCTGATATCGCAATGGAGGAAACAGAATGTCTTTGGAAGCTCATGTATGATCTTCCAGTATTGGGACACAAATACCGGCAATATCGATATACTGCGACAACCAGGCGACTGCGGCGGTGGCATCAAATGACCTATTCAACGGAAAGAAGAGGATTGTGCGGTTGAAGCACAGGGCAGTACACGATCTTATCAAGAGAGGTATAATTGCAGTGATTGATGTTCGGAGTCAGGAAAATAAGACGTATCCGTTTACCAAGGGCCTCAAGCGCCAGCTGGTCGATAACACAGCAAGTAAAATAGGCTTAAAGGCATTCTGATATTGTATTATTGCAATCCTACCATAAAAGTTTTATGATATTAGTTCAAAGAGCATCTAGATTTTGGTTCAAGGGATGACCATTAATCGAAAGAATATCAAGAACGGTGGGTACATGTCTTATTGGGCATGGAGAGGTTACAGACCTATAACCACTGTTGTCTACTATTGTTTTCTACAGAAAATGGATCCTGTGGGAAGGTTGGCTTAAACGCCTTAATGAGTTCTCAGGCAGAGTGAATGCCTGGTGTGCTTTACAGGAAGCACGGTAGCGCAGTACTATAAGGAGTGAAACTCCATGCTACTGTGGGGTGACTCCACCATGAGGTTCCTAAAAGGGGTAATGCCTCGACTTTGCGAGCCAAGTCACAGTGGCGTAGCACTGCAAATAGACAGGTAGCTTAATGTTGTATGTTGAAATTAAAGAGGGGTATAGTCAGCACTACAAAGGGGAGGAGTTCCTCATGTTACAGTGGCATGATACCATGATGAGGTCCCCGGATAGGGGTAAAGCCTCGGCCTTGCAAGCCATGTCATTGTGACGTAACACCGCAAGGGAGCCTAAGGCTTTATGCTGGGTAATATGGAACTACAAAGAGGCAGTGACCTTATGCTACAGTAGTATGACACTAGGATAAGGTTTCCGGTCCGGGGTAACGCCTCAACTTTAGGCCATGTCATAGTGGCGTAGCACCGCAAGGGAAGCGCAAAGCGCTTCATGCCATGTCTCTTTAATAAAGAACTCACCTATAGTGTATGGACAGAGATAGAAGGCCGTCTCTTAAGGGTAAACTTGTAGACGCCCAAAATTATACACTGAAACTAGGCTAGCACAGGGCCTTTAATGTGCAGCTAGAAGCACATGTAACTACATTATGTGAGTGGGAAGAATTTCAGCTTTGGTGCAGAATTCAAGGCTTAGTCCATTCTTGTATTATAGTCTGTTATTTGACCCATGTGGAAAGATTCAAGTCGTCAGCGACATCTCTCCTAATGCATGATAGACAGTTAATGTAGGGAACACTCAAACCCATATATAGAGATATGTCGGGGATTATTGGATTTTTGGCCTCTGTATTGAAAATTTTAGTCCCACATCGGCTAGGCCAAAGGAAGTATATCTCTATATATAAGTGATGCTTGTTTAGACATACACAAGTGGTATGGAGGTGCACATGGGTGTGCCATGTGGGAGTATATTGTAAGCCCACTTCCCGACTTTTTATTTTTTATTATTTTTATTTGATTACGATTTACTTTTATGGTCATTAGAAGTCGTACCTAAGCTCATAAGGGAGCTATAATCATATTATGGTTATTTGGACCTTAGTAAGCATTGTTTAGCTATTTTATAGCTTACTATAATTTTTAGATATTTTAAGATAAATTTTTGATAAATTTTAGATAATTATTTATTTAGTTTTATATAATTTAAAGGCTTCCAATATTTATTATGAGGCCATTTGGGCATAATTTGAGGTAAAGTATTTTTAACTATATTTTAGAAGGTTAAATATATTTTCTATAATTTTTATAATTTTTCTGGAATTATTTTGATAATTTTAATATTGGAAAACCTATTTTCTATGACCTCTAGAATTTATTGTGCTAGCATATAAGCAAATATTGACCCCAAATACTTTTCTAGGGTTTATTATACTATTTTATATTTTCTAGAATTTTTTCATATTTTTGGGAATTTTTAAGTATTTATTTATTAAGGTTTATATATTTTTAAAGGCCTCTAATATTTATTATAGGTCATTTGGGACTAATATGAGGTAAAATATTTTTATTTATAATCTAGAAGGTTAAATATATTTTCTATAATTTTCTACAATTTTTAGGAATTTTTAGGATTTTATTTGAGTTTATTTAGACTTAAAATAATTTTTAAATGATTTTTTGGATTAAATAGATAATTATCCAGTCATTCACCAGGGGGGCACCTGTCGGCGCCAACTGCTAAAGTAACCGCCTCTTTCTCTCTCCTATATATATCTTAAAGTATTTCGTAAACCCTAATATTCACTTGGCCGTTTTGAGAGAGTTGCTCTTTGGAGACCTCGACTTCACGGAGTGATTGCCGTCAACCCCGACGTGATTTTAGCGTGCCATTTTTTTTATGTTGGATACGTCCCGAGGTAACTTTATGAATATGTAATTTATTTTCGTATAGTCTGTTCCTAAATTTCTGAAGAATTCGTAGAGTGTCGGTTGTCCGAAACTTGACATATTTTGGTGTTTTCGAGATTTTGGGAGAACCGAAAATCGAAATCATGAATCGTTTGAAGTTTCAGAAAGCTAACACAGAGCTCTATGACATATATTTTTTCCAGAAATTAATTTGTGCATTTAGTATTTTATTTTTTTATTGAACTCGGAATTGATCATTGAATCACCGTTTTGGTCACGATTAGCCACAACGGCGATGTGTTTTGACCAAAACATGAATTTGCGGCACGGTTGATTCCAGCGCACTTGTGGCACTAAAATCTACCAAGGTGCATTTTCAAAATCTAGAGTTCACGATGTTTGACTAGATAGTCAACGGCACGCCTCGATTTGCGTGCCATAGTTTCCAAAATTGAAAACATGACTTTTTATGGCCAAACTTCCATGTTTAGATTATATTCAAATTATTATTAGGTTAAATTTGGTTTTTAAGTAATTTATTCCAGAATTAACTATTATTAGATTAGTCAACCCATTAGCCACTTATTCCATAAATTTAGAACTAGAACCTTAGAATTGACTTATGGTTTTCGTGTATGGTTTGTGTACGTTGTATGTTATAGGTTGACATCTTCTAGATTGGCAATCCCCTCATCCTCGACTTGTGACTACAGTTTGTGCAAGGATTCAGGCAAGTGCTCTTTCTGATTGCTTTCGATTCATAGTAGTCTTTCCATTTCATATTTATGCATATGCTCTCTTGCTTGTTAACACATTATTACACGGATTAGTGTCATGGATCTCTACATACTTTATTTTGTGATTATCGTGTTTTTGTATTTCGTGACTTGTTCGAGTCCATGAGTACTAGTCGGAAGGGAAAATATCTTAGTAGACATGTGGACTACCCAGAACTATCCATCGTGTCTTTCATAAAGAATAGCAGCTGCACACGACACATGCAGGGTGCCTGATTTACCCTTAGCCGTTCATATGTCAAAATTGGTATTTTAAAACACATAGATAGTTGTCTTTACTTGTTTTACTCATTTTCTTCACCACTTGCCATGTCATCCTAGTTACATGTTCCTTTTCTAGCTGATATATCATGTTATAGAGTTATCTACTTTCTTTTATGATTTATCATGATATCGGTCTTATTTTCTAGATCATCTCATATATGTTATTTTTATGTCTTGTGAATTCTATTGTATTTTTTATTTATCGTCGGTTTGTGTGCTTGTTCCATTTCTGACTGGAAACCAACATTTTTCATGTTTAGCTGTGCCTTCACTTAGCATGGGGAGATACGGGTGTACTTGCAGGCAGAAACCAAGAAATTAGATAGAAGTGGTATCATTTTTATTAATTGTAAGAACCTTGTATTTTCTTTAAATATAAATGTTGTAAAAGTTATAATCAATTTAGATATGTGAATGAGCAATAAATGTTATATTTTATGATTTTGAGCATCTTGGCCGTGACAGCATTCTACCACCGACTCTGCGACGTAGGCTGGCTTGGACACGTCTCGTATCCGAAAAGCGGGTGGGGTGATAACAAATTTTTGTTGTGGCCCATGCAGGTCCGTTTTCGTAAAAGATTGCGAACTCGTGATAGTACTTAAGTTAGCCTTACTATTGCGAGCCTGCGACTAGGAAAATGCTCATTCAGAATTAGGACTAATTTAATTTCAGGAGAAGGACTAGGAATAGGAAACCCTTATTCAACTGATTGTTTGTGTAGTTAAGGTTGCTATATATGCCACGTGATTTACGTAGAAATTTATTGAATTCTAAATCCTATTATATAACTTAGGGATCCTCCTAGAAGGATATTGGTTTATTTAATACGAGGGTATGACCCACGGTAGGTAGACTCTTCGTTTGGTAATCTAGGCCTCCCTCATTCCAAATTATTGTGCAATTTTATTTTCTCCCTTTAACCACCATCGTCATATCATAAAAGTTGTATTGCCCATTTATTTCCAATTAGCCATAGTAATCTATCTTTCTAAGGAACATTGTTTTAACTCAACCCATTGTGTTTAAGCCTAACATGATCGTAACATATCCATATGTTTATTCCATGTTAGATTTGTTGAAATTTAAGATACGCATGTGTTCCCTTCGATTCTTTACTAGAGAAATAAAAATTGGAAATTTTTGTTCTCTTTTGTTCAACCACCATCATAATCGATCGTTTGGTCTTCAACATTGATATCTAAGTGATCATTTTATTTAAAATTGATATTTTCTTCAAGGATAGATACTTACACCTTTCTATCATGATCTATTTGTTAGATTCTAGAAGCTTCTTTGAAAATTTATGAATATAGTTGGAATAATTTTCGATGACTCATAATGGCAAGACAGAAGTGCATTATCGCCATTTATTTGAATTATGGAGACTACGGGTTCACTACAGCCAGTAGTGCACTGGTAAGGCATGACCCCTAAGTTGAAGTAATTCCAAATAAGCGTGGGTGATCGAGCATTATTAAAACTATGTCTTGGTTGTCCTATTTCATCCTTGAGTTGTTATGTCAAGATTAGATAGAGTTGATAGGGTATTCGTTACCGTATCATTACTTGAGTTATGGAACCAAGAGTTTATTGCAGCTAGCTGTACACTGGCGAGGCATAAATTCTCGGTAAAAGTGACTTCGGATATGTGTACGAGTTTCGAATACCATAAAGGCTACATCTTTTATGGGCATATGACTATTAAGTTTTCAAATTGACTTGTACCTTATTCCTTGTTACCATCTTCTCAATAAACTGGTTGTTCTTCCTCCTCCCTTCTCCTTCTATTTTTTTTATGAATCATCATTTTTAAACCTATTTTGATTTTCTTCCCCTAGATTCCTAAAATGTAGCTAGATTTTGGGTTCTAAACCCGTGCCTAAATAATTATGGATAAATATTTAAGCGTATCGAAACGATTTTGTTTTGATTATCCTTAAATAATTTCGATCACGACAATACTACTTTTATACTTCGATCATGCCAATTCGCAAGTTTTTCTAAATTTTGATTCTATAATCATGCCTAAATAAATTTTGTTTAACCAGTTAATCATGCCTATACTACGACTCAATTATCGCTAATATCTAAATTTCTACTATGATCATGACTATCTTCAACATGTTCATAATCGTGCCAAATATTTTGAATTTTGATCATGCTAGAATGACTCGCATGATTAACTGTGATCGTGACTGTATCTTACTTGAATTTAAATGATTTAACCATGTCTTGACCTTGACTAAATTTTGATAGTGACTGTGCCTATATAATTCCAACAACAGTTAGTCGTACCTGATAACTTTATTGTTTAGTCCTTTTGATTATACTTTAATCCTGCCATGTAACATCTTTTCTTGGGGTTCGACCTTATCCACGATCTAACTCATTTTGATCATTGATCCTATCATTACTTGATTATATTCTCACTCATGACTAATCGTGTTTTTCGAAAATTTTGAGGAAGAAATTTCTAAGATGGGTAGAGTCTTCCACTGATGAATTATCCTTAAGGTTATTATTAGTTTTATGTAAGGGCCCAAGACTATAGCCTAAGGTTCCAACACAAAGCCACCTATATCTACTTATTCTATTTTTCACCCTAACTAATAAATGATATTAATAAAGACTTTTCTTTTCTTTCAATTTTTAATTTTAATTTTAATTTATCAAAAAATTTTACTAACTTTTCTCACCGATCAATCTAGTTCCTCTATCCTAGTAAACCCTTAAATTCGAGGACGAATTTATTTCTAAGGTGGGTAGATTTGTAAGACCACTTCCCGACTTTTTACTTTTTATTATTTTTATTTGATTATGATTACTTTTATGGTCATTAGGAGTCGTACCTAAGCTCATAAGGGAGCTATAATCATATTATGGTCATTTGGACCTTAGTAAGCATTGTTTAGCTATTTTATAGCTTACTATAATTTTTAGATATTTTTAGATAATTATTTTTATTTAGTTTTATATAGTTTAAAGACTTCCATTATTTATTATGAGGCCATTTGGGGATAATTTAAGGTAAATTATTTTTAATTATATTTTAGAAGGTTAAATATATTTTCTATAATTTTTATAATTTTTCTAGAATTATTATGATAATTTTAATATTGAAAAACCTATTTTCTAGGACCTCTAGAATTTATTGTGCTAGCATATGAGCAAATATTGACCCCAAATGTTTTTCTAGGGTTCATTATACTATTTTATATTTTCTAGAATTTTTCCATAATTTTTGAGAATTTTTAGGTATTTATTTATTAAGGTTTATATATTTTTAAAGGCTTCTAATATTTATTATGAGGCCATTTGGGACTAATATGTGGTAAAGTATTTTTATTTATATTCTAAAAGGTTAAATATATTTTCTATAATTTTCTACAATTTTTTAGGAATTTTTAGAATTTTATTTGAGTTTATTTGGACTTAAAATAATTTTTAAATAATTTTTTGAATTAAATAAATAATTATCTAGTCATTCACCGGGGGGGCCCACCTGTCGGCGCCAACTGCTATAGTAACCGCCTCTTTCTCTCTCCTATATATATCTTAAAGTATTTCGTAAACCCTAATATTCATTTGCCGTAACGTCGATGTCTTTTGACCAAAACGTGAATTTGCGGCACGGTTGATTCCAGCACACTTGTGGCGCTGAAATCTACCAAGGTGCATTTTTAAAATCTAGAGTTCACGATGTTTGACTAGATAGTCAACGGCACGTCTCGATTTGCGTACCATGGTTTCTAAAATTAGAAATATAACTTTTTATGGCCAAACTTCCATGTTTAGATTATATTCAGATTATTATTAGGTTACATTAGGTTTTTAAGTAATTTATTCCAGAATTAACTATTATTAGATTAGTCAACCCATTAGCAACTTATTCCATGAATTTAGAACTAGAACCTTAGAATTGACTTGTGGTTTTCGTGCATGGTTTGTGGTACGTTGTATGTTATAAGTTGACAGCTTCTAGATTGGCAATCCCCTCATCCTCGACTTGTGACTACGGTTTGTGCAATGATTCAGGCAAGTGCACTTTCTGATTGCTTTTGATTCATAGTAGTCATTCCATTTCATGTTTATGCATAAGCTCTCTTGCTTGTTGACACATTGTTACACGGATTAGTGTCATGGATCTCTACATACTTTATTTTTGATTGTCGTGTTTCGTGTTTCGTGACTTGTTCGAGTCCATGAGTACTAGTTGGAAAGGAAAATATCTTAGTAGACATGTGGACTACCCAGAATTGTCTCCCGTGTCTTTCGTGGAGAATAGCAGTTGCATACGACACGTGCAGGGTGCCTGATTTACCCTCTAGCCGTTCACATGTCGAAACTGGTATTTCAAAACACATAGACAGTTGTCTTTACTTGTTTTTCTCATTTTCTTCACCACTTGCCATGTCATCCTATTTACATGTTCCTTTTCTAGCTGATATATCATATTGTAGAGTTATCTACTTTCTTTCGTGATTTATCATGATATCGGTCTTATTTTTTAGATCATCTCACATATGTTATTTTTATGTCTTATGAATTCTATTGTGTTTTCGATTTGTCGTCGGTTTGTGTGCTTGTTCCATTCCTGACTGGAAACCAACATTTTTCAGGTTTAGCTGTGGCTTCACTTAGCATTGGAAGATACAGGTGTACTTGCAGGCAGAAACCTAGAAATTAGATAGAAGTGGTATCATTTTCATTAATTGTAAGAACCTTGTATTTTTTAAAATATAAATGTTGTAAAAGTTGTAATCAATTTAGAAATGTGAATGAGCAATAAATGTTATATTTTATGATTTTGAGCATCTTGGCCGTGACAGCGTTCTACCGCCGACTTTGCGGCGTAGGCTGGCTTAGACACATCTCATATCCGAAAAATGGGTGCGGGTCGTGACATATATTTCTAGTAGGAAAAAAGGTCAAATCAACAATGAAGCATTCATGCTTTTTGCTCTTGGAATTTATTCCATTGGAGCTAAGCCTCGTAGGGGCTTAGCGACTCAGACTCGGACTAAAACTCGGGCTCATGGGCTCATGAGGCGTAATGTGGCATTTTGTTGGCGCTCTTTGCACTTAGCATGTCAGTATCGTCGTTAGGTGCATAGTGCGCTTAAGTTGCGCTCGTTGTGCGATCCTTTTGCGCAGCCGTTCGTGTGCCAGGTTGTACGGCTAGATGGCGTGTATGTTGGCACTGCCAGGTTGCGAGGCGGTTAGCACTGCAGGTTGCGCGGTGGTTGGCGCGTGGTGCGCCCGGTGCACAAGTGGCGCAGTGTGCGCAAGTGGCACAAGTTGCGTGTGTGGCGCAGGGTACGCACGGGGTGCGCACAGTGTGCACAGTACGCTAGTACACGCTGGAGCGGCTGTGCACGTGTTGCGTAAGTAGCGTAGATGGCGCGTGATGTGCGCCCTTTGGCTCAGATCGTGTCTGTGCACGATTGAGCAGTTACAGCATGTTCGGGACGATTTCTTCCCACATCCCGAACATGTTGCTAACTAGGCGGTTACAGAGCGAGGCTATATAAGCTTCTCTGCTCTCTCTCTCTCAAAAACACAAGTTCAGAATTCACATAAGGTAGAAGTGTTTTTTAGCACAATTTCTTACATTTTCCACAGAGTTTGAGAGATAAGAGAAGTATTGCACTAGCGCCACTTAGCGCAGGAGTCCATGCGCCTTCCGGGGAGTCAGAAGAGCAGAGTGTTCCAAAGTTCTCCGTTGAAATTGCTGGTTCCTGAAAGTTGTTCTTGTGGGGCGAATTAAGCTTTGAACAACGGTAATCATTCACCCCAGCAGGCTGTTCTTCCATCTTTCGCCTGTCATCCACTTCACTGCTGTTGCTAGCAATTCGATTTGTACCTTCTTTTTAAAAGTACTACTATCATTTGATGTTGTTACAAATCTTTTTAGATTTTCTTAATCCAGAATCCTCCTAGGATCTCTGTTATGCACCTTCTTTGAAGTGTTTCATAGAAATATTATTTTTACAATTGTTTTATTTTCTCTCTTTTTATCAAAAATTGTGCCTCGGGACTAACAGTTACTGTGGCGGTGGTGCTGGCCTCTATGGTGGTGGTGGTGGTGGTGGTTAATAGTGGTAGTGTTGTTAACAAGGTGGTTGTTATGGTTGATCTGGTTGCGATCACGGTAGGGACCCGTCGTCCTTTGGTGTGGCCAAGATAGATCGGTTGGTCGGAGGCGGGGACTGGAAAGGAGATGGGTGCTGGTGATGGTGGGTTTGGTTGCTAGTGATAGCCATGGTGATTCTGTGGGAACGACGGGTTAGACGTGGGGTGTGGCGGAAGCTAGGAGAAGTTCGACTGGGAACAAGGACGGGCGGCTAATCGGTCGACAGCGGGGAAACTGACCCAGTACGGTGGTGATGAGCGGACAGGAAGGAGAAGAGCGGGAGGTCGGGATGATGATGGCAGTAGGGGTCGAGTGGCTCCGGCCAATTAGGGTTAGGATTTAAGTTTAGGGATGAAATTAGGGATTAGGGATTAGGGTTAGGGTTAGGGTTAGGGTTTAGAATTCGGGAATTTATTATTGTGGTGATTGGGAAATTGCGGTTGTGAAAAAAATAGAAGAAGGCTCCTCTATATATAAGAGATGGAAATCCTAATTAAGAAAAGATTAGGATTAGAATTTGGGATCAAATATCCCTATAGGTTTAAATCTCGAATTAGATTTGATCAAACCTAAATAAAAATTTAATCCTAAAAGGAACTTGAAATAATATCTATCATTATCAAATAATATTTTAAAACGAATTTTGATTCAGATCATAAAAATGATATCAAGAAAAAAATTAGAAATATATTTCTATCAATATCAAAAATTATTTTAAAAACGATTTGACAATTTAATAAATATCCATTATCCTCAAATAGTTAACAAAATAGATTTCAATTAAATCTAGAACGATTAATTCAAATATTGCTCATAATAGGACAATACTGAATATTAAGAATAATTGGAAAAAAATTTAGGTTTTCATAAATACGACTCCCATCCAAAATAATATAGAAGTAGATTTTACAATAATCTATAATCAAAGACTAAATCAAATTAATACTCAATATAATCAAATAATGCATAAATACTTTCCTAGACCCAAAATCAAATTTTTGAAAACATAATTGATAAACAATTTTTGTCATTCGAAAATATTTTCTTTGTACAATTGCAAATACAAAATTTAACCTCTAATGTAAAATATTTAAAATAAAAAATAATTAAAATTCAAAAAACGAGGGTTACTGTAGAGAATAATTGTTGTGTGTATTTTATTGATGGGCTACTCAACTACTTATAGGGAGTCTAGCTCCTCTTCATATTACATTTTCCAATGTGGGACTAAATCCCTTATTAGTTCTCAACACTCCCCCTCAAGATGGGCGATAGATATTAATCATTCCCATCTTGTTACATAGCTTCGACAGACTTACTGAACTAAGACCCTTAGTCAGACAGTCTGCCACTTATTCTTCTGAGCGAACATGATCAATCTTCAGTATCCCTTGTTCGAGCTTTTCTTTGATGAAGAATCGATCGATCTCGATGTGCTTCGTTCTGTCGTGCTGAACTGGATTGTTAGCTATACTTATTGCAGCTTGACTATCGCTCAGAAGACGTAATGGTGCTCCCTTGTCCAGCTTCAACTCTGTCAGCAACGCTTTCACCCACAGCAACTTCGACACTCCTAAAGCTATTGCTCTGTATTCTGCTTCAGCTGTAGACCGTGCTACCACAGACTGTTTCTTGCTTCTCCATGAGACCAAGTTTCCTCCTACAAAGACACAATATCCCGTGGTAGACCTTCTATCATCTATGCAGCTCGCCCAGTCTGTATCGCAGTATTCCTCAACTTCTATACATCCATTCTTCTTGAACCATAGCCCTTTCCCCGGCGTCCCTTTCAGATATCTCAAGATCTGAAATACTGCATCCATATGACCCGTTCTTGGATCATGCATGTAGCGACTTACTACACTCACCGTAAATGAAATATCAGGGCGAGTGTGTCCCAGATAAATCAATCTCCCTACAAGTCGTTGATATCTTTCACGATCAACTGGCTCTCCTGCTTCTGCTCCCAACTTGCACTTCTAGTCAATTGGAGTGACTGCAGCTTTGCATCCCAGCATCCATGTCTCCTTCATCAGATCTAGTGTGTATTTTCTCTGTGAGAGAACAATTCCTTGTTCGCCTTCACACACCTCAATACCTAGAAAGTACCTCATCGCTCCTAGATCCTTCACTTCCAACTCCTTCGTGAGTTTTGACTTCAACTTGGCAATCTCGGCTTCATCATTACCTGTGATTACTATATCATCCACGTATACAGCAAGTTAGTGATGTGGCCTCTTGCATGCTGAAGAAAGACCGTATGATCTGCATTTGCTTGATAGTATCCCATGCCTGTAACAGCCTTTCTGAATCTGTCAAACCAGGCTCGAGGAGATTGCTTGAGCCCATATAGCGACTTCTTTAGTTTGTACACTTTTCCATACGACGTTCCTCCGTCTGATTCTGTAGCATAGCACCCTGGCGGGAGTTCCATGTACACTTCTTCTTGTAGGTCCCCATGGAGAAAGGTATTCTTTACATCTAATTGGTATAGCTTCTACCCATAGTGTGCTGCAATGGAGACCAGAGTCCTTACGGTGCTCATTTTCGCTACTGGAGCAAACGTCTCATCATAGTCGATGCCATATGATTGTGTGTATCCCTTTGCAACCAACCTCGCCTTGTATCGTTCTACCTTTCCTTCTGACGTCTCCTTTACTGTGTACACCCATTTGCATCCCACAGTTTTCTTTCCTTTGGGTAATGGAACCAGCTCCCACGTCTTATTTTTTTCCAGTACCCCAAGTTCTTCCATCATCGCAGTTTTCCACCTTGGATCTTTCTTTGCTTCTGCCAACTTTTGGGCAACGAAGTAGAGTCTAATGATGCGATGAAGGCTCGATAATTCAAAGAAATATTAGAATAAGACAGGTAATTAGCAATATCATGTTCATAATCATCAAAATGACTAGGAGCCTTACCCGCATTGATGCGAGAAGATCTCCTTAAGGGAGCAATAGGTGGTGGAGAGATCATACCATCAGAGTCAGAGAGATCCGCATCAGAATCAGATTAATTCTATGCGAGGGCAACATCTTCAAGAGTTGGAGCAGGAGTAGACGAGGGACTTGGTACAGAAGGCACAGGGTACGGTACAGGCACGGTACTGGACTTCTGCTGTCTCATTCCGTAGACTTGGAGCTCCTTTTTCATTGTCTGCTTCTCCTCCTGTTTAACATATGTATCTTCTTCATCTTCTGTATCGGAGTCACTGTTTTCTCCCCCTTTCGTCCAGTTTTCTACGACCGGGCAAGGGACCGATCCGACTACCACAGATGGGCTTAATTTCTCCCCCTCACATCTAACACCCGCTGTGTTAGGTGTGTCAACAAACGCCGAACCGTCATCCGAACTATAATATGGTTTTAGTTCTCTGAAGGTAACGTCCATGCTCACAAACATCTTTCGCTCAACTGGGCTCCAACATGCGTATCCTTTCTGAGTTGCCGTGTACCCGACAAAGACACATTTAACCGATCTAGGATCCAGTTTGCCAACTCCTTGCCTATTATCTTGGATAAAACAGACACACCCAAATACTTTTGGTAGAACAGTGTACGTGGTAGCACCAGTAAGCATCTACAACGGTGTTTTCCAGTCCAATACCTGAGATGGCATTCTGTTGATGAGATAAGATGCCGTTAACACCGCATGTCCCCATAAGTGTTTTGGAACATTCATAGCCAGCATCATCGTCCGTGCGACCTCCAGCAGGTGTCTGTTCTTCCGTTCGGCCACACCATTTTGTGTCGGTGTATAGGCACAAGAAGTTTGGTGTAGTATGCCATGAGAGGATAAATACTCAGCAACCGTCTTATTTGTATACTCCGTTCCATTGTCAGACCGTAAGCACTTAATCTTAGTGCCATATTGAGTTTCTACCCGACGATAAAAGTCGCAAAACGCCTCAAAGACGTCACTTTTATTCTTCATAAGGTACATCCATGTCACGCGAGTATAACAATCAATAAAAGTGACGAACCATCGAAAACCGTTAATACCGGTTGTAGGACAAGGGCCCCATATGTCCGAATGTATCATATCAAATACAGTCGAACTTCTACTACCGGAACTCACATATGTGCTTCTGGTATGTTTACCCAACTCACAAGCATGACAAAATAACTTCTCCTTATTAGCCCTTTGGTATAAGGACGGATACATGCGACTAATAACTTTAAAAGAAGAATGACCGACACGTTGGTGGTGGAGTAGCAATTCATCTTCTACACTGCGTCGTGTATCTGCCGGTGGTGTGTCGGCTACCAGAGATGCCAATGCTTTGTCCAGTCCAGTCCTGTCTAAGTACCACAGCCCCTTATGCCATGTGCCAGTCCCTAGTCGTCGTCATGTCCCCTTTTCCTGAAAGGTCACCGTAGGAATGTCAAAGGAAACAGTACAGTTAAGATCAAGAATAATGGCACTAATAAAAAGAAGATTGACAGGAAAAGACGGAGCATGTAAGACATTAGTGAGAGTGAGAGAAGGAGTGCATACGACAGTGCCTGTACCCAGAACAGGGCTGGAGTTACCATCAGCAGTCTGAATGCTCTCCGGCGTCGGTAGGTGAGTATAGTCCTGGAACTCACCACGGGACCCCGTGACATAGCGAGATGCCCCAGAGTCCATAATCCAACCTGGTTGGTGGACAGCTGCTGCAAGAGCAAGCACAGGTATACCTGTGCCGGTTTGGGCAAAGCAAGTGATGTGGTCCCCCAAGGTAGATGACGCCCCATGACTGCCGTCCGAACACAGCTTCGTGCTGCGTAACTTCGTAAGGAACTCTTTCTCAAGAGGGGTTAACTCAGCCATGTGAATGTCGCCCCCTTCCTCCGCCAGACTAGCTTTGTGTCCTCTAGAATAATTTTTCCTTCTACCAGTATAACCGCCTCTACCACCACGACGTCCGCCGCGGCCCCGTCCACGATCACTTGAATGACTGTACAGGGGCTTTGGACAAAACCTGATGTAATGCCCTGAGTCACCACAGTTGTGGCAAACACCGGCCACAGAGGGAGGCTGATTGAAGGCGGCAAGCGCAGACTTTTCAACAGCGGCTTGCTCCCCCTGGAAAGAGCCCTTGTTGGGCATCAACTTTAAGCGAGCCTCTTCTTGTGCCATGGCAGCTATGGCGTCTTCTAAGGATGGAAGCATGGGTTGTGCTAGGAGGACATTCCTTCTACGCTCAAACACAGGGTTAAGACCCTTCAAGAACTTCATCATCCGTTGACGCGAAATATAATCCAAGAACTTTTGGAAATGTTTCGCGAATGCTGGTTCGACCTAGGCATCTTCCATCCCAAGAGGATCATAGTGATCTAGATCAGACCAGTACTTCTTTAACAGTGCTGCATACTCAGAGATGGTGCGGTCGTCCTGGGCTACCCTATCAAGTTCATCCTGCAGTTGGAAGACTCGCATAGGATTGCCCGAGCCTGAGTACATATCCTTCAAAGTCTGCCATATATCAGCAGCAGCCTCCATCTCCTCGATATTGCCCGACACCTGGTCGGTCAAGGAAGCCGTCAACCATCCAGCCACAACATTGTTGACAATCTCCCAAATAACAAACTCCTTGGAGGAGGGATCATCTGGCGCCTTGGTGTGGCCATTGACGTAGCCAACCAAGCCACGGCCCTTCAGCGTCCGCATGGCCTGTCGTGACCATTTCAAGTAATTGGACGTTCCTTCCAACTTCGTCTCTAGCTTGTCCAGCTTCCCCATTTTGTAGGGTGACGGATCCACATCAGTATGGATCACACATGGGGTCGCCTCGGTTAATCTTTTTGATAAAATATCATCAACCAAGGCCTTCATCTCGTCTGCTGTCAGTTTACCACTGATCGAATCCATGGCGTCTTCAACTGTGCTTCGTCGTCGTCGTCGGCTTCGTCGGCTTTGTCGTCGTCGTCGTCTTCGTGTAAAGTCATCAACAGAGACCTTACGAATGCGCGGTTAACATGGCCAACACCGGTGCACGCATGGAGATCCTAATTTGCAGATCAAGAACAAAATACAAATAAAGCATTTGTTGTTCTGAAGGGCGTAATCTAGGAACAGAAGGTACAAATAAAGCATTTGACAGCCATCCGTCGTCGAAAAACCACCCACATAATCTCTCTCAAAATTAGGTTTTTTCGAAAAGAAAGAAAAAAAAGAGAGGGGGCGTCGGGGGGGGAGGGCGTCGGGAGGGGAACTGCCGGAGGCGGGGGGCGTCGGTGGGGGGGGAGGGGGGACTGTCGGGGGGGGACTGCCGGTGGAGAAAGTGGGGGGGGAGAAAAAAATTTCTCCGTTATGGCTCGGATACCATGTAGAGAATAATTGTTGTGTGTATTTTATTGATGGGCTACTCAACTACTTATAGGGAGTCTACCTCCTCTTCATATTACATTTTCCAATGTGGGACTAAATCCCTTATTAGTTCTCAACAGTTACACGCGCGTACACCTCCAACTCACCGACCAAAACTCCCTAACCCGACACCTTTTGCTACCACCACTACCTTCGTGAGAATCCAGGACCCTTCTCTTCCATCCTGTTACATGCTCAAGTAGTCCCAAGGCCTCATGTAGTCGGCACAAGGCCGAAACCAAGCTTTTCTAGTCGAAAGAAAGCTCACAACAGGTTGGTCCCCTTTGTCGATGCATTTTTCTACTTTTTATTTATCTTTTTGATGCAAAATTAATTGTAACGCATACCTACGTGTCTACTTCCAACTCCAATTGGCCACTCACGTGGTTATGTATTGTTTGTCCGTGGCGTCCATTGCACGATCGTTGGTCCAGACTGAACCGATTTTGGTGCACGCATGTTTTCGGTGACTTGCGGAGCCTTTCGACCTCACAAAAAAATATTGGTAACAATCCTAACATCTTGTTCTATCATCCTCATATGCTTGTTGGTAATCTTCTTGAGTTTTTCATATTTTTAAAAATTTGTTTCCGCCGTACAAGTTGTCGCACGTAGAATTTCATCATAAATAATGTTGTTCTTGAACACAGAGCTTCATAGTACTTTTCTAAAATAATTATCACGTGTCATTCATTGTAAAATCATATTTTCCCTTATTGTTTTGATTTATTTCAGAATTATTATTTACTAAAAAAAAATCTGGGTCCGATCCACTCGACAAGTTAGCTAACGGTGCTACTAGTTGATATAGTAATTTTATATGATAGTTTCCTTGCAAATATTTTAGTTAAATAATATTTATAAATATTTTAAATAAATTCAAAATTAAATATTATATTTTTATTTTATAAATATATTATTTTTTTAGGTTGATACTAGATTGATATAGTAACTTGACATTTATTTTCTTGTAAGTATTATAGTCTAAAATTGTTTATAAAATAATTTTAAGTAAATTTATAGAATTAAATATTTTATTTTATTTTATAAAAAATATTATTTTGTCATGGTAACTTGATACTATATATTGTAGATGTGTCTACAAACATGGTTATGTACTAGTCTAGTTAGAATATGATTAGTTGAGATTATATACGGTATGATTAGATATATGGTGTGTGTTAGGACATCAACGTGTCATTAGTTGGTAGATTTATTTATTCTAGGACTTTGTGACGGAATAATCGAATATACCGAAGTTGGACCGTTGTAGGCACACTTGGGGGATACAGGCAAGTACACCTTGCCGAACAGTATAGTATTTATATTCATTTTCTATATTTCTATTTATTTTCAGTTATACTTGATTACTTTTTGTTGTTTTTCATGTCATTAATATTAGTTTAGTGTTATTCGTGCATGTAGATCGTTTTTATCTTTTCATTATTGCATGTTATATTCTATCATGTCCTTGTATACTTCTTAAGATTGCCCTTGCCCATTCCTATGCATGTTCCATTGACATGATTGACCTGAACTTGACTTGGACTTGACATGTTGATTGACTTGACTTGACTCGTAGTTCTAGGCAAGAATTTTGTTACAGGCGTTGACTATACTTGACCAGTCTCTATTGTGAGCCCCCACCGAACTACGATATAGACTTACTATGGGTTGTAAGCCCCCACCGAGCTGAGATTTATAGGGCAATTAGCTCCGACCGAGTTACGGTTTACCCAAATTTTCTCGTAGTCACGTTTACTAGCACGATTCTCGATGGCATGTCATTTTTTTCATGTTTTATTTCTTGTACTATGTATTCTTCGGTCTTTATTTCTTGTACCATTCCATCTATTTTCATGCATGTTATTACTGTCAAAGTAGGCTTGTATATTATGTTTTGCTATGTCCCCTAAGGACCTGGTTATCTCACCAGGTTATTGCTGAGCTACTGCATAGAATATAGGTGAATATTGATGATTGTGTCTGCATGAATCAAGTATCAACAGTGGCATCCTTATTTATTCTTTCTAGTTTATCTTTATTTCCATAACTTTCTGCTGTTATACCCTAGTATTTGCGAGCTTATTCTTTCATCTAGCTTATTCATGACATTTGTATTATTGGAGATCCACTCTAATACATTTTTCTATTATAGAATCAGCGTATTACAGTCTGATCAATTTTAGTACACTTGGTTCACTATTGTTATTACTATTTTATAGATTGATATATAGTTGACTTGACATTTTAGATAGTTAAACTTGACCTCTAGACAACGTATCGTATTCCAATTGGGCTGGAGTCTACTGGATACCTAGCTAGCATGTTCAAGTATCTAGGTCATATGTATTTTGGGACTGGACGTGACACGTATCATATGGAATATAGTACTATTTTATGTATCATATGGAGTATAGTGAGTTGTTGTAGAGAGTGGAAACATGAAAAGGCTTAGGACGGTTGGGTCGCCAAGGTAAATCCCTGGAATGGAAAGGATGACATGAGCGACGGCTTCAGGTAATACGGGTGATATATGTTGTGCTATAGAGTATAGATGCGAATATTTTGTTTCAGATTTTGTACCATGCATATATTCTTAAGTTTAACTAGTCATGCATATTTTATGGTCATCGACAACTTATGCACAAGATTTTTGGCCCCACGAATGATTGTCAAGGTACTAGGATCGTGTCAGCCTAGAAGGACCCAAGGTTACAGAAATGACGTACTAGCATGGGTGATTTGGGAACTTTCAGTAGGGCTCGCAACCCGCTCTGAAAGGATCACCGTCTCAACAAGTTACCATATGCACAAGTTGTCCGGACCGATGCATGACATGCACTTTCTATCAGATAAAACTCTACTATGCAACATCTATTTAACAAATAAACATTTTCATATTTTCTCTTTACTCAAACCACGGAGCTAATAGCTCCTTTCTTTCTTCCTTTCATATCATTTCATTACAAGCTATTTCATACAGTTAAGTCTCTGCAACATACGATAAAGGGAACATGAATCATTTCTACTTATGCAAGAATAGCAACATTATCTTTCTCTTAACAAACATGGAAACAGTTCTATCAATTAAGCATGACTCTAACTTTAGCATGAAATCTTTTATCTTGAACATGTAGAGTGTAACACCCCAGTCCCAATATAGGTAGGACTAGGAATGTATACATGCCAGCTGTATGTATATGAAGACAACCCCAATGTATGGGATCCGTATATACATATACAAAGCTGCTATTTGGCACCCGCGGGTGCACAGTCAGTGCACCTGCGGGGCCGAGAACGACGCCGCCGTCGCTGTGTGAGGAGGCAGAGCGGTAGGGGAGAAGAGGAGAGGGCTCGGCGGCGGAGGAGGAGGAGGCTCCGGCGACGGTACCGACGCTCGAGGACAGCGGAGTAGCAGGAGGGGGGGTGTATAAACGTTCCAACTCATAATAAGTCACAGGCAATATTAAATCTCATCCATAAAAACAATTAAAGGAATTAACTAACCAACTGTATTAATTGAAATATAAGATAATTAATATTTGCCACGTGGAGACAAATTACTACCAAGCGATTGAATCAAAAGTAGAAAAATGAATAGCAACTAACAAGGCCATTATCCAAGGAAGGATCATACGGTCTGCAAAGGAAGAGTCTAGTTCGATCATACTCCTCGAGTTCCTGTCGATCGTCTACACCTGAAGAGATCATCAGGTCCTTAGGAGATATAGCAAGATACATAAAAACATATCTTTCTAACAGTTAATAACATGCATAAATAATAACCAGCAAGGAAACAAAAATGACCTAGTAACAATGATACATACATACAAGAAAGAAAACAAAATAACCAAGCAACAACTATATAAGCATGTAAGAACAACTACGCATAAATGAACTGCTAGAAAGAAAACAGATAACAGATGCCGAGTTCCTAGGTGAACACATAGCAAGAGGTCAAATAAATAATCAAACTATTGCCCCTGCATTACTCTCATATTAGCTCAAGCAATCAACCCTCGCCCCTGTATGGACTCTCGGGTTGAGAAAACCAGAAATAGGAATAGCAAACAGTCAACCCTCGTCCTTAGTGTAGACTCTCGGGTTTGAGAAAAACAAAAAAATGAATAACAGTTCAGTTGTGACGCACTCGTTCTTCCCACTCTCCAGGATACAGTACGGATCAGAAAAAGTACAGGTGAGAACAAATCTAGTATGACTACAATGCCACATGAACAAAGACTATATATCAACGAGGCAACTAAACTATTATGCATAATATGAGAGATAACAATATTAACAAATCAACAAAAGAAAACTATATAATGACATGTAACAAAGGAAAAGAAATGTAAGCATGTAAATATACTGTAAAGGAATACTTGCTTGTAGTTTGTGCGACGATCTGACAATGTCCAAACTAGTTCGAATAGCCAAGGTCGATATGAAGAAACCCGGATTTGCAAAGAAATCAGAAACGTACGATTAGCCACAGTCAATATGCTGATCTAAGAGAATTTGCATAAAAATTACATATAAATATTTTAGAAAATATTTGTTATATTTGGAATTATATTTTATTAGTCAAAATATTTTTGATAAATATTTAAAATCTAGAAAAATTATTTTAGGGCTAAAACTCCTAATTTGTCAAAATATAATTTTAGTTAAAAAAAGCATACTTTAAAATAGATAAAAATAATCTTAATAATTTATTTAGGATTTTAGACACACTATGAAAATAAATGTAGGGTCAAGTCCCAATATATATATATATATATATATATATATATATATATATTATCTTCAGATCCATAAGCAACTCTTGGTTCTCTACTGTCATCAACTAACAAGCCGATGGTTTCTTCAAGTCCAGCCGCGGGGTCCGACAAGGAGACCCTCTATCCTCCACCATCTTCATCATCGCAGCCGAAGCGCTCAGCAGAAACCTAAATAGCATGGCAAATACCCCCAGATTCCACCACTTTCACACCACCACAGGCTGCCCTTTAATTACATATCTGGCCTATGCCGATGACATCTTAATCTTCTTATCCGGTGACATCGGGTCGGTAGAGGTGGTCAACAGAACGCTTGAGAAATACACCAGATGCTCAGGCCAACGAATTAACTCAGATAAAAGCGTCATCTACACCCATCACAAAGCCGACAGGAGCCACTCGACAACTCTCGCTAACCTGACCTCCTTCTCCATAGCTTACCCGTTGTTCTCCTACCTGGGGTGCCCGCTGGTGTATAGCAAATCTAATTCGGGCATCTTCGATGGCCTAGTGAACAAAATCAAAAATAAAATCGAAGGATGGCACAAAGCGACCCTCTCTCCGGACGGCAAGATGATCCTTATCAAGCATGTCCCATCCTCCATCCCCATTTACACCCTACCCATGTGCTCCCCTCCCTAAAGAAGGTTTTATCCTTGTTAGAGTCCCTCTTTGCCAACTTTTTTGGTGGCATCACGACGGCAAGGATAAGCACCACTGGGCCAGCTGGGACACAATGGCCAAACCAACTGATGCGGGCGGACTCAGCTTTAGCATATTAGAGCACATCATCGACGCCCACTCAATGAAGTTGTGGTGGAAGCTCCGATCGAATAACTCCATATGGACAAGATACATGAAGGCTAGATACTTCTGACATTCTCACCCCGTAACAGCCGTCGCCAACAATCGATCCTCTGCATCCTGGCGCAGTATCCTCCACGGCCGCCACCTCGCTGAACCTTTAATCTGCCTGCAGCTTGGCAACGGCCGTTCGTCACTATTTTACGAGCGTTGGCTCGGCAATATCGTCCTCCAGCCAACCTCGACCGACCCTCCTAATTGTACAATCCGTGACTTATGGGACAATGACTCAGGGTGGAGATGGAACCGGGTCAGAGATTGGCTGGGGCCAGCGGCTTCGGCCGACCTTGCAGCCGCAGACGTCCAGCTCTACGAGACCCCCGACGTCCTGACGTGGTCTCCCACGTCCGGTGGTACCTTTACGATGGCCTCTGCCATGCTAGTGGTAAGAGGGACTAGCGCGCCATCACAGCTGATCGTACCTTTTTGGCACTCCTGTATCCCCAATAAATGGTCAATTCTTATCTGGAGAGCCTACCGCAGGAAGCTACCAACCGACGACTCCTTCACCTCCATCGGCTACAGCCTTGCTTCTAAATGCCATTGTTGTACTTCGCACCATTCAGAAACTACTGAACACATCCTGCTCTCCGGTGACCTCGCCACTCAATTGTGGACCAGCCTCTCTCATCGTTGTGGACAGGTTCACCGGGATGGGGTCTTCAACAATCTCCTCGCCAATTGGAATAACTCTCACGGCCATCAAATCGTCGCAGCCGTCGGAATTTGGGTTCTCTGGAAGAACCGGAACAAATACAGGTACGAAGGACGCCAATACAACCCCTTTCAGCTGAACAGGGAAGTCCTCCGACAAAGTCTCAAAATCAGCAGACGCTGCACACACTCTCCGGACCATTTTTGGAAGGCGCTGACCTAGCCTCTGGTCCAGGCCAGCGAGCCTGTTTTGTTGCTACTTGCCTCTTTTGGTTTCTGTTGTCTTTTCACGCTTGTCACGTTTACTTGTATAGGCTTCGACATTTTGCGCCTGATACATCAATAAAGTTCCTTTGCTCTATATATATATATATACACTTACGAGGTAGTAAAATATTTATATGAGCCCAAAATAATTTTTAAAATTTTAAAATTAATTTATGAGAAATTTGTATTTTATAGGTCTTCGTGTCAGCTTCAAAAAATATCAAACGGATCATAAAACCAAGTTCGAGATCTCCCGGAACGACGCATTAATTTTTGGACAACTGGCAATAAAATAATTTTACAAAAAAGTATATTACAAATTTCCGAAAATAAATTATAAATTATCGAAACTAACCTCAATATAGTTCAAGCAAAAAAAAATTGGAGGTAAAACGGAGTCCAAAGTTGGTCACAACAGCTTCGCGAAGGTAAGAGATTTGGGGAGAATTTTATGACGAATTTTTGGGCTATTTTGGACGAAAAAGATAAGAGATTTGGGGAGAAAAAATGTGAGAGATGATTTTATTTCATAGGATTTTTTTTGAAATCCCAAGCATATACAATTTGAGAGCTCGAATTTTTTCGGCCCCTCTGGGTGTCCGCTGTAATACCACTAGGCTAAAGAGCTCAAACTTTCATAGGTTCAATAGGTATATATGATGGGTAGCAATTAGTTAATTAGGATATGATTAGAATTCAATCAATATGGATATGATTAGGATTACCTAATTTGGATAGGATTAGGATTAGTTCAAATAAAAATGATTCCAATAATTATAGATATGATTCCAATAAGATTAAAATTTCTAATAGATAAATCTACCCCTTAATTTAAACCAAATAAATTTAAAAACTGGATAATCAAATCGTAATCCAATAATTGATCACCATAACAATTGAAAGTAATATTTTATATCATCAAAATAATTTAAAGCATATTCAATATTTATCAAAGTAATTTAAAGTATATTTGTATAAATCCAAATTTTATTCAAAAAATAGTTTGGCAAATTTTTTTATCGTTTAAATATTTTTAAGATCTTTAAATACAGTTTTGAAACAAATCTTTTTAAAATAATAAGATAATATATTTATAATTTCAAATAATAAAAATTTAAAAAAGAATTATTTTTATTAAATCTAATTAATATTTTGAAACTATTAAATTTCAACTAGTTTTGAAATGTAGAAAATAACATAATATTCTTTACAAAGTTTCAAAGAGAATTTATTTTCTAAGTACAAAAAAGGATTTAATAAAAATACTATTTTGAAAGTTCGAAAAACATGGGATACAAAATTATATATATATATATATATATATATATATATATATATATATATATATATATATATATATATATATATGGTTATTCGAATAAAACTTTATAAAGTAATCCATATACTGTATATTATCGTTATAATAATTAAAAAATATTGTAAAAATTTAGGGGGTTTACATCTTAACTAACTTACAAAAATTTTGTCCTCAAAATTAAAACTAGAGTACGATTTTAAAAATAAGGGAATGCAAAGTAGTAGAACAATCAAGTACGAAAAATCGTACCTCGAACTCGAAAAAAAGAGATGAAAATAATTGTAATAAGTTTCTAAGGGTTGGCTAAGGTAATGTGGCATGAATAGGTTCCAGCACATGATGTAGTAGCCATGGAATCAAGGTTGAGAAGGAATACAGAAGGGATTAAGTAGCACAATATGAAGAAAGATTGAAAAGATACGTAAATCTTAGGCTATGTCGGTCCGATGGTATGAAAGAATGTCCCTCTACTCTAGAAACCTTTAATACTTATGAGTTCCTTCATTTGCACTCTTCGAACTCCTTAAAATTTAAATATCCATAGTTTAAATATAAATCCAATCTATCATAATATTCTCAAAATTAAAATAACTAAAATTTAATCAATTTATTATAATCTTCTTCCAAAAAAACAAAATTTATTCAATCATCTTATTCCAAATTTAAACCTTTAAAACTTCATAGTTTTCAAATTTTTTAATTTTCATCCTCAAAAATTTTAAATTGATGATTCAATCATGAAAATTCAACATTTAATCAAATTCTCAAATTGTAAATTATTAAATCCAATTTATCAACATTCAAAAAAAAAATTAATTCAATCCTCGAAACATTCCTCCTCAAGGTCAACTCATTGTCCTCAAATATCTATATTTACTCTATTTTTTTTTCCTCAGACAAATCATAATTATTCTTCTAATAAGTTCAAAGTCAAAGAATTTAATCTTTCAATTATATTTTACTTGATTGCCTTCTTAAGCACCATATAAGGGTCACCTTCATCATATAAGATACCGATTATAACTTAAATTTGACAGTATAACTTCTACCCAACTTAAAATATACTAATCTTCCACACACGACTATATCCTTAGGAAAATTTACCCAAATCATTTGATAGTGCTAATCAATCCTCAAAAAAAAAAAATTACCTTCATAACTTAAATATTCCTCTAATATATATCTTTAATCGACAAGATAATCTGTCTAACAATGTAATTGACCTATGGAATATATACTAATGCTAGTCATCTCTCTAACCTCTATCAAGCACAAGAATATAAGATCGACATGGAAGAGGGATCAAGAAAGATGCAAATCAAGCAGTCAAATGAGAGTTCGGGATAAAAACAAGGAAGGTGATCAAGCATGTGGATGAGATCCTAAACTTTAATCCTATATGCAGGCTCGTTCGGTGTAGTAACGTAACCGAAACGGCTAACTCGACCTGCATGGACCACCACATAGAGCAAAGGTTCTTTCATCACGCAAGCAAACAAGTTCTCTTGTTAAAGCATACAAAATTATGCATTATCATTCTTAATGATTATGGACTTATTATTAGCAACAAGTATACAATCTTTCTATATGGATTTCTTTATTAAGTGTGAAAGAATCTGAAAGTGAAGTATTGCCAACTCACCATAATGATACGTCTCTATGTACCAACAAGGAATCTCTTACTGAGGGATTCCTCTCGAGCCAGCAAATCGATATCATTATTCATATACAATGTCTCCGCTATGAGAGGGCCATTACATACTACCCCACCGAGAAAAAGTTTCGTCTTCGAAACTTTAAATAAAACTTACCAAAATTCCAAACATTAATGGTCATCTTTTCAACACCATCATCAATCATGAAACGCATGTCAGTATCACTAAAAAACTTCTACAAACTTATTGTATGGAACTTTCATCTCATCAACGATATCAAGGAGGCCAAAAAAATTTCGAGCAAATAGACATCTTTGAATTGAAACAAAACAAGGGAGAGCCAAAGGATCGAATAACTCTGATACTATTCTGTCACATCTCGATCCCAAGGGACTGTAACTATTGGATGTGATATCATACAAGCCTAAGTTATGCTTTTATAAGGCATGGACTTGCACCATAACAAAATATACTGATCAGAGTTATAAGCAGCGAAACTATAGTACAGAAAACCAAATGAATATAATTGAATAAGAACAAATCACTTCTTTTATTAATAATCACAACGATTATAACGGCTTTCAATAGCCAACTGATACATCCCAACTTGGCTTACAACTTTGAACTAAATAGAATTAAGAATTACAATAACTCATTCCATACAATACTTATTTTTCTACAAAAATCACGTATCTTCTGATCTCCGACTCTCTAGGGTGAGGATCTGTAATCATCTCGAACCATCCACCAGGACATCCAATACCTATAATAATCTGGTTGGGTTTCAACACATTGGAGAATACAGTAGTGAATGAACAAAAGTAATACCCGTTGAGCCAGTCACTAAGTAATTTTAGTGAGAAAACATAGCTTTTAATAGTGGTCTTTCTACTTTTACCTACGTTCAATTTACGCCATATATAATACAAGATTTTTGATTCATTTTGAAAATATATTAGAAAACTATATTTCTTTCTTTCTTTCATTCGACAATTCATGCATGATATCATTTCTTTCAAACATAACATGTATAGCATATTTCTTATGGGACGTATTAGCAAGATTTTATTTGAATTAGATTCTATCTCTTGAATAGTAATGATAAGGAACATAAGCAATATGAATCATTACTTATACAGTGATTCTTATCCACCATCGAATTGTAACTGCAACAGACAAGGATTAGCATAATTTGTATATATGTATAGAACTTTTTCTGTTTCTGAAACAACTGTTAGGCTTGCAATAATACTCTTTTTATTGTGCATGTGACCTATCTACACAATGGTCCATGGACAACTTTTTATGATTAGCAGCACTGATTCACGGCTCAGCTCTTCACTAGTAGGCGCGATTATTAGCATATGTGACTCATGGTTCAGCTCTTCACGGATAGACGTGACTATTAGCAGTTGTGATTCATAGTTCAGCTCTCACTAATGGACTTAAATATTAGCAGTTGCAACATACAAGCGTGCATCTCACTAATAGACGTGACATCCTCGGATCGCGAAGACGTACAAGCCTTATGGTATTCCATATCTCTCCTAGGCCAAACGATTCCCCATGCCTTAGGAACCGATAGAAAGACTATATCTTGTGTACAAGTTGTCTGGACCGATGCATGATATGCAATTTCTATCAAATAAAATTCTATTATGCAACAACTATTTAAAAAATAAACATTTCCATTTTTTTCTTTACTCAAACCACGGAGCCAATAGCTCCTTTCTTTCTTCTTTTCATATTATTTAGTTACAAGCTATTCCATACATTCCTATATTTGCAGCATATGGTAAAAGAGACATGAAATCATTTTAACTTACACAAGCATAGCAACACTCTCTTTCTCTTGACAAATATGGCAACAATTCTATCAATTAAGTGATAGTCTAACTTTAGCATGAAATCTTCTATCTTGAACAAGTAGAGCAAAGGTTCTTTCATTACGCAATCAGGCAAGTTCTCTTGTTAAAGCATATAAAGTCATGCATTATCATTCTTAGTGATTACGAACTTATTCTTAGCAGCAAGCATACAATTCTATTATGGATTTCTATATTAAGTGAAAGTATCAGAAAGTAAGTCTTGTCACTCAATATAATGATATGTATTCATGTCCCAATATGGAGCTCAAACTAAAGGCTATCTCTCGAGCCAGTAAACCGATATTAATATCCATACATAATGTCTTCGCTAGGAGCGGGTCATTACAATTGCGGTCTAGTATGGTGAGTCATCATTGACCTTTATATAGTTACGCTGCATGCTAATGTTAATATACTTGCAGGCCTATCTGAATTTTATTAGGACAAGTGCACTACACACCAATTTTTTATGATGGCTAACGATTATCTTCTACAGGGACACCCTTGTGACACATCTAGTATACATTAAGAATTGATATCTTGTATTGATAGGGAAGGATGATAGTTATTGGGGAAGTTCAACTGTGTTGCGTGACACATTTATGCTTATAGACTGATGCTTAATATGCCATGTCATTAATCCTAGGGTAAGATTAGAAAGAACACAAATATTAACTTGCATTCACTTTATCAACGTATTGCTTTTAGTTGAGTTGGATAGAGGCCACTCACCAGTGCATTCCCCAATGTATTGACCCTCCACCAGACCTTCACAGGTGCAGAGTTTTCTTGGACATACTGAGGCGTTGGAGCTCAGTTGGCAACTTGAAATATTGCGGCTGGATATGCTAGCACTTTATATATGAAGGACATACTGTATGGAACATCGTTGTTTGTATAGTTCTTAAGTTATAAGCCTTGTGACACATTTTATTGTATTGAGAGAGCGAGAGAGAGTGATTGTAATCGAGTTGTTATTTGGTTTCAAATTGTTATACTTCTACTGTAATATTGTCAATAAAGAGAATTTTTTTGTATATCTTGTGTTAATTCAACTTTTATGCTTAGTATTTTCGCTACCTTGGCTTTGTATCTTAGATGTATCGGTCGTCTTGATGTTTACCTTATATAAGTATAATTTAGACTTATACGACATCACACCCAGTGGCGAATTTTGGTTCTATAGAATTTGGGCATGACAGGAAAGGAGTCTAACCCAAAATAGTCCAATATGATGTGTGGTGCCAGTGACATTCATATAGTTAGGTTACATGCTAATATCATTAGCTTGCAGGCTTAACTAGTTAATCGCGGAGACGAGTACACACACATATATTTGTATTTTGTGAAGGCGAACGAATGTCTTGTGCATGGACACAAATTTTGACACATTTATGTATTATATTCGATATTATTTTTATGACAAAGAAGGATGGTAAGTATTGGATAAGTTAAACTTTGTTGTATGACATATTTATGCTTATAGATATATGCTTGATATATCATGTAACTGATCATAATGCAAGATTATAAAGACCACATAATATATGTTTGCACTCACTTATTCGACGTATTGGTTTTGGTTGAGTTGGCTAGAGGCCACTCACCAGTACATGACAATGTACTTACCTTCCCCCAGTTTTGCAGGTACTGGGAGCAGCTTGGTCATTTCTGAGGCATCGGAGAGTTTGTTGGGACAGTCGAAGCTTGTCGTGTAGATGTTGTTTTCTGCTTTAAAGAACATAATGTATGGAACATCATTATTTGTATAGTTATTGAGTTGTAAGTCTTGTGGCATGTTTTCTTGTATTAAGAGAGAGTACTTTTAATTAAGTTATCTTTCGGCCTCGAGCTATTGTAATTCTATTGCAATTATCAATAAAGAGAATTATTTGTCATATATCTTATGTATATTGACCTTTTCTATTTATTTTTAATAAAATAATTTGTCTATGAGATGTTTCATCAATCGTGTTTTGATGTTTGTCTTGCACAAGTACAATTTAGGCTTGTATGTACGACATCACGTCTAGTGTTGAATTTTGGTCCTGCAGGATCAGGACATGACAATGATTGTGCCTATAGAGAGGCTAACATTCGACAACGCTAATCTTTTCTTTTCTTGAGATTGAGACTGTGGAGAGGCTATCATGTGAGGCTAAGCAGAGCCCTAATGGGCTGTCAGTCTAGGCGTCATGGTGGACCCCTAAGACTCTTCTTTTATGCCATAATGCGTGTCTAAGCATGCGGCAGAGTCTACAGGTCAAATGATGGCCTGGCCTACAAATCTATATAAAAAGTCCTGAAAGGATGTTAGTCTGTAGATCATGACTACTCCTGAAACTTTTTGTTATGCTAGCGGTGTCGATATGCCTGCGGTGTGCTCATGCCAATGGCATGGCTAAGCCTTCTTTAGAGATGGATTCTTTTGATCATATATACAAAACTATTTCGGCTAGACTGGAAGCTTTTGGCGGCCTTCCTTGCTTCATCTTTAGTCTGTTAGGATCCTCTTCAAGTCTGGATTTGCTCCTCGATTAACATTTTGGGACTGTCACTTTTGAGTGTCAACGTCATAGTTATGAACGTGTATCGGGACACATTAGCCAAGATTGGCATCAACTTTGCACGTTCGTCACGCTCAATTCAATAGTCCATTTTGTGATTCGTCTTTACCTTCACGCTTTGGCTCTACAAGTATAGATAAATTGGCACGACCATGATGACGCTTGGCAAAAAAATTAATTATTAATAGTACGACGTGCCTAGTGTGTGTCTAGCAGCTCCTTCGCACTCCAAAGCCATACCTTTGTCGTCCAACGCCTAATTGATTTTTTTTCTAGATTGATATAGACAGTTTGATCATGGAAATTTAGTTCGTGGACCACATGCGAGCCCTAACTTTGTCGAATGTCTAGATATGATATTTGTATGATTATGGAAGATCCAACATTTGGATTGACAATCTATTTTTTCTATTGCAGTCTGGGTAAATTTTCCTCTTAGTATACCAATTTTCGCTTTTCCTCCTAGTATACCAATTTTCGTTTAGATCAGATATCGTTAGATTGTATTGCCTCATCTGCAAATTGTTAATTAGATTGTAACGAGGTCTATCACAAACATTCAACGAAATTGCGATACATCGATTCCAATGTACTCATGTCACTAAAATTAATGATCTAACTGTACAAATCATCAAAATTGCGACCACTGGTTTTGTGGCCAATGATTTCATCTCGATTTGCATGTCGCAGGTTTCAAAGCGCAAATTTTGAGACATGGATTGAATTTTTGCTTTAGGTTAATGAATTAGAATGTTGATGGACTAGAATAACCTAGAATTAGTAACTTGCCTAGTAAGTTAACCTAGATTTAGATAACTTGTCTAATAAGCAACCTATTTAACTTGGTGAACAAGTAACCTACCTACCTAAAATAGTAATCTTGTTTGATTTGTTTGTTGATTCTCAATCGTGGATGCTTTTGGCTTCAATGATGTTTGTGATCAATTGATAGAGGATAGCCTTGGATAACATAATCGAGTTAATCATTATCTTTCCATCTAGAGGACCAAGTAAGAGTATTTAATTCTAGTTTTCTTATATATGCATATAATACATGTTTAGTTAGTAGTGTTGCATCCACTATATAGTCACGACTAGTTCTATTGACATTGCATGCTTATACACTTGAGTGAGAGTAAGACTTCTTATAGTGATATAGTAGACTTGTACTTATATCATGACCATTTCTCGTATCAATAGTGTTATCATGATTCTCATGTTCATCGCGCTTTTGTTAACTATTGTTTCATGATCTTGTATTGAGTGCAGGTATGGGGGACATCATTAATAGGCATATGGACTAAATATTGAATAGTCCTATGGTAACTATTTATTAGAAAATCCCTATCAAATAACATTAGTAATGCAACTCACGTTTTACTAGTAGATTATTCAAGAACATCCATATGTCGAAAGATATTTTGAAGTACACAATGTATACAAGTAAATGTGTAGTTTACTTACCTTGATCCATGGTCATCTTTTAGATTGATATATAGTTTAGCTAGTCCATGTTATCATATATTCTTGACATCTAGTTCATATTGCTATCTAATTCACTACTTATGCATACTTCTCATGATACCATACAATTAGATTTATTGATCGTAGTCATGACAATTATGCTATAAATTATTGGATGCACTTATAATTCACTGTAGTATGTTCTTTGGTATTGTGTACTTGCTCCAATCATAACTAAATACCATTAACATGACAACTTAGACAATTTACTCTGAGATTTGCGGGGTGAGAAGAGGTAGATGTTAGGAATTCTGTTATTCTGAAGACCATTGTTGGAGTAGCATATTTCTTATCTTATGCTCTATTGCTTTAGTTGTGACTTTCATTTTAGCAGGTTGTTCCCAAGGTATACTATTTTGAAAGAGAATCGATGATATACATATGATACTTTTAGTCCTATTGTTCTTATTCTTTTTTTTTTCTAGTATTGTGGAAGTTACATAAAATATTGTGGACATGATTGTAATTGTACTTGAGGTTATGGATGGTTGAATGTACTCACATACTCATATCCCCAAAGTGGGAGCAGGATGTGGCAGTCCTCATATTGCCCATGCATTGAGCATAATCAACAGGTTTATGATCAAACATGGGAAGTTAAATTGGAAAGCGGTTAAGTAGATTTTTGCTATCTGAAGAGAACGACAAAAGTAGGACTTGTCCATGTAGGCAGAGATACTTCCTTTGAAGTAGCTAGATACACTGACTCAGATAATGTCGGCGCTCTCTCTAGAAGGAGATCAATTATTGGTTAGATCTTTACTTTGGTTGGTTCAATTGTCAATTAGAAGGCTTCACTACAATCTTTAGTTGACTTATTCACCACGAAAGCGGAGTACATGACAATGACAGAAGCAGCAAAGGAAGGCATCCAACTAAAAGGGTTAATAAGTGATCTTGGATTTCATTAGGAACTGATCGTTCTATGTTGTAATAGTCATAATGTGATTTTCTTGGCGAAGGATCGGGTTCTTCACAATCGAACGAAATATATTGATGTATGATACCACTTCATCGGTAGGAGAAGATCAAGATCAAGAAGGTTGGCAATGAGGACAATCTGGTTGATATGCTCACAAACCTGGTACCCATTCTCAATTTCAGACATTGTTTGCACGTGCTCAATGTTGTCAGTTGAAGCTAGTCCCATGAGGGGGGCGTCTGGACAGAAGCAGAGTCCAATATTCACGTCAGGAATTCAATCCAAGGTGGAGATTTGTTGGAATGTCTTGGACCACATTTGGTATCAAGATTAGAAATCTCTGTTTCCTTATAGGATTAGGTATCCTTGTTTCTTATTAGGATTAGGAACTTTTTGTTTCCTTATTCTCTATAAAGGAACAACTATGCTATTTGGCTCCCAAATTTTTTGGGTGATGTCATCTCCCATTATGTGGCGTCTGACATGGCAACTGACATGGCGGCTGACATGTCATATTTTAACCCAAAAACTAATTACCCAGTTTTTTTATTGTTAATGTTAATGATAATGCTAATTTAATTTAATGTTAATATTAATTTTAATGTTAAATTAATGTTAATGTTAATGTTAATGTTAATATTAATATTAATATTTATGTTAATTTAATATTATTTTAATTTTAATTTTAATGTTAATGCTAATGCTAATTTTAATTTAATGTTAATATTAATTTTAATGTTAATGTTAAACTTAATATTAATGTTAATGTTAATTTCAATATTAATGTTCATGTTAATTTGATATTGTTAATTTCAATATTAATGTTCATGTTAATTTGATATTAATTTTAATTTTAATTTTAATATTTAATGTTTAATTTTGCTTTGTCAGCTGTCATGTCATCAGCCATGTCATATGCCACATAATGGGAGATGGTATCACCCAAATTTTTCGGGAGCCAAATAGAATTTTTGATAAAGGAAATGTGCATTTGTACCATTTTCCAAAATAGTGAGTTATCTTTGCTGTCTCGGTAGTTTTCTCCCGTTTAAGGTTTTTATCTTAAATCTCTTGTGTTTGTGTGATTATATTTTCATGTACGTGCTATCTATATTTTCTTACTTGATCTATCCGTAACGATACAACATCGACAAATGGTAATGGTTACAATGTGTCGATAATAAATCTTATCGATATAATGTAAGATTTTGGTCTTCAAAACGACCGAATTATTGTGTGAATATTATTTTTTCGATAGTTCTATCATTTTCGTTTAGTTTTTCCTTCAATGATTTCAAAAGAAAGACAACCTCGTCATAAGTATTAACGAGTTTAGTAGGGTTGGCATCTTTCGGGACATGACAAATATGATATCACACAACCAATATGTATTGTTTGATCCTGATACATATAGGCAGGAGAGGACCTACCTTAGGGGGGGGGGGGGTATTGGGGGGTTCTAGATTTTCGGTATCCTAATATGTTTCCTAATGTGTAGATATGTTTATACTATTATTTACCCAATATCTAATGATAAATTCACGAGTAAATGCTAGTTTAGTTGATTACTAATCAAGTGTATACACTTTTTAACCAATAGGTCTCAAGTTCAATTCTCAACAAACACATTTTTTTTGTGTATAGATGTCAAACCGATACCGCAAACCTTGGTTTAGAGTGATTATTGGTTTTTTTGTCTCAAGATTTTTCTTTGCTAATATGGTACGGTGTAGAGATTTTATTAGGGAATGTTGAGAATCAATAAGGGATTTTTAGTCCCACATCGGAATATGTTATATGTAGAGGAGCTAGACTCCCTATAAGTAGTAAAGTAGTCCATCAATAAAATCATCCAACCATTATTTTCTACATGGTATCAGAGCCATAACTCTCTTTCTCTCTCCCCACAAAAAAAAAAAAAATTCTCTCTAGCAGACCCCCCTAGCCGACCCCCCCTTCCCCCCCCCACCCGACCAGAACCTCCACCCCCCCTCCCGGCGCCCGACTACAGCAGCACCCCCCCTCCCGACCCCCCCACCCGACCAGAACCCCCCTCCCCGTCGACCCCCCACACCCGACCAGAACCCCCCCTCCCCCCCCGCCGACCCCCCCCCCGGTCGACCACAGCAGACCCCCCCTCCCGACCCCCCCACCCGATCAGAACCCCCCCCCCCCCCCCGCCGACCCCCCCGACCCCCCCCGACCCTCCCCGACCCCATCAAACCCTAACCCTAACCCTAGATTTTTGCCATGGATACCCTAACCCTAGACCTAGCAGCCCCATCAAACCCTAACCCTAGCTTTTAACAAAAAAAAAATAGCGTATTTCGAATAGAGACGGCTGTCAAATCTTTATTTGCACCAACTCTGTTCCGTGCTTACGCCGTTTGGAACTAACAAATGATTTATTTGTTATTCCTTTTTCACATCGGGATCTTTGCAGAGACTGATCATGTCTTCTCTGGTGTCCTGCCGTGTTCGCTTTACATGTGCGCGCCGGTGCTGGCCAAGTTAGTAGCGCATTAGTAAAGTCTCTGGCGTTGAAGAAGACGACGTCGACGACGAAGACGACGAAGACGACGAAGACGTTGGGTCAGTTGCAGCCTCCGACGACGAAGAAGACGACGAATTGAGTTCACAGTTGAAGACGCCATGGATTCGATCAGTGGCAAACTGACGGCCGATGAGATGAAGGCCTTGGTTGATGATATCTTATCCAAGAGATTAACCGAGGTAACCCCACGTGTGATCCATACTAATGTGGATCCGTCGCCTTACAAAATGGGGAAGCTGGAGAAACTGGAGACGAAGTTGGAAGGAACTTCCAACTACTTGAAGTGGTCGCGGCAGGCGATGCGGACACTGAAGGGACGTGGCTTGGTTGGCTATGTCACTGGCCAAGCCAAGGCGCCAGCCGATCACTCCACCAAGGAGTTTGCTGTGTGGGAGATTGTCAACAACGTTGTGGCTGGGTGGTTGACTGCCTCTTTAACCGACCAGGTGTCGGGCAATGTCGAGGCTATGGAGGCTGCTGCTGATATATGGCAGACTCTCAAAGATATGTACTCCGTCTCCGGCAACCCTATGCGAGTCTTTCAACTGCAAGATGAACTCGATAGGGTGGCCCAAGACGACCGTACCATCTCTGAGTACGCGGCCCTGTTGAAGAAGTATTGGTCTGATCTGGATCATTATGATCCTCTTGGGATGGAAGATGCACAAGTCAAACCAGCCTTCGCAAAGTACTTTCAGACGTTCCTGGCTTATATTTCCCGACAGCGTATGATGAAATTCCTGAAGGGACTACACCCTGTCTTTGAGCAGCGACGGAATATCCTCCTTTCCCAACCCACGCTCCCGACCTTGGAAGAAGCTATAGCTGTCATGACACAGGAAGAAGCTCGACTGAAGTTGATGCCCAACAAGGGCTCCTCCCAGGGGGAGCCAGCCGCGGTTGAAAAGTCTGCCCTTGCTGCCTTCAATCAACCTCCATCTATGGGTGGTGTTTGTCACAATTGTGGTGACTCCGGACATTACATCCGCTTTTGTCCAAAACCCTTGCACAATCAGTCTACTGATCGAGGACGGGGTCGTGGAGGCCGACGTGGTGGTAGAGGAGGCTATGCCGGTAGAAGGGTCGGACACAAAGCAAATCTGGCAGAGGAAGGGGAAGAGAATCAACTGGCTGCCATAACCCCGCTTGAGCGGGAGTTCCTTGAGAGGTTGAGAGGCACAAAGCTGGGTTCGGTCGACTGTCCTGGGGCGTCTTCATCCTCAGGAGATCACCTCACTTGCTTTGCCCAAACCAGCACCGATGATTCTGCACGTGCTCTTGCCTCTATCCATCAGTCAGGATGGATTATGGACTCTGGGGCATCTCGCCATGTCACGGGGTCCCGTGATGCATTTCAGGGATATACTCACCTACCATTGCCGGAGAGTATTCAGACCGCTGATGGTACATCCAGACCTGTAGTGGGTACAGGTACTGTCGTATGCACCCCTTCCATCACTCTAACCAATGTCTTACATGCTCCATCTTTTCCTGTCAATCTTTTATCCATTAGTGCCATTATACTTGATCTTAACTGTAATGTTTCCTTTGATATTCCTAAGATGACTTTTCAGGAGAAGGGGACAGGACGACGACTTGGAACTGGCACATGGCATAAGGGGCTATGGTATTTAGACAGGACTGGACTGGACAAAGCATTGGCATCCTTGGTAGCGGCCGTACCACCAGAAGCTTCCTGTCGCAGTGTTGAAGCCGACTTGCTACTCCACCACCAGCGTGTCGGTCATTCCTCTTTTCAAGTTCTTAGTCGAATGTATCCGTCCTTATATCAAAGGGCTGATAAAGAGAAGTTATTTTGTGATGCTTGTGAGTTGGGAAAACATACCAGAAGCTCGTATGTAAGCTCGGGGAATAGGAGTTCAGCTGCTTTTGACATGATACATTCGGACGTATGGGGCCCTTGTCCTACAACCGGAATTAACGGTTTTCGATGGTTCGTCACCTTCATTGACTATTATACCCGCGTGACGTGGGTCTACCTTCTGAAGAATAAAAGTGACGTCCTTGCGACTTTTCGGGACTTTCATCGCCGGGTGGAAACACAATATGGCGCTAAAATTAAGTGTTTCCGGTCTGACAATGGGACGGAGTATACTAATAAGCTGGTTGCTGAGTATTTTTCCACCCATGGAATACTACATCAAACTTCATGTGCTTATACTCCGGCACAAAATGGTGTGGCTGAACGAAAGAACAGACACCTGCTGGAAGTCGCACGGACGATGATGCTGGCTATGAATGTCCCGAAGCACTTATGGGGGCAGGCTATTTTGACGGCCTCGTATCTCATCAACAGAATGCCATCTCAAGTATTGGACTGGAAGACACCATTGGAGATGCTTACTGGGGAAACTACATACACTGTTCCACCAAAAGTTTTTGGATGTGTGTGCTTTGTCCAAGATAATCGGCCTGACGTTGGCAAACTGGATCCTAGGGCAGTAAAATGTGTCTTTGTCGGTTACACGGCGACTCAGAAGGGATATGCCTGTTAGAGTCCAGTCGAGCGGAAGATGTTTGTCAGCATGGACGTTACATTCAGAGAACTCGAACCATACTATGGTTCGGATGAAGGTTCAGCATTTGGTGACACATCTAACACAGGTGGTGTTCGATGTGAGGGGGAGATAATAAGCCCAAATGTGGTCGTCGGATCGGTTCCGTGTCCGGTTGTAGAAAACTGGACGAAAGGGGGAGAGCACAGTGACTCAGATACAGATGAAGAAGAAGAAGATACATATGTTACGCAGGGAGAGCAACAGACAAGGGAAAAGGAGCTCCAAGTCTACAGAAGGAGACAACAGAAGTCCAGTACTGTGCCTATGCCGTGCCCTGTGCCTACTGTACCAAGTCCCTCGTCTACTCCTGCTCCAACTCCTGAAGATGTTGCCCCCCCCACTGAATCACTCGGATTCTGATACGGATCTCTCCGACTCGGATGGTATGATCTCTCCACCACCTATTGCTCCCTTAAGGAGATCTTCTCGCATTAATGCGGGTAAGGCTCCTGCTCGTTTTGATGATTACGAACATGACATTGCCAACTTCTTGTCTTATTCTAACATTTCTTCGAATTATCGAGCCTTCATTGCATCGTTAGACTCTACTTCATTGCCCAAGTGTTGGCAGAAAGCAAAGAAAGATCCAAGGTGGAAAGCTGCAATGATGGAAGAACTTGGGGTACTGGAGAAAAATAAGACATGGGAGCTGGTTCCATTACCCAAAGGGAAGAAAGCTGTGGGATGCAAATGGGTGTACACGGTGAAAGAGACGCCAGAAGGAAAGGTCGAGCGATACAAGGCGAGGTTGGTTGCAAAAGGATTCACACAGTCATATGGCATAGACTATGATGAGACGTTTGCCCCAGTAGCAAAAATGAGCACCGTGAGAACTCTGGTCTCCATTGCAGCAAACTATGGATGGAAGCTGTACCAGCTGGATGTGAAGAATGCCTTTCTTCATGGGGACCTGCAAGAAGAAGTATACATGGAGCTCCCGCCAGGATGCTACGCGACGGAATCAAACGGAGGGACGTCACAAGGAAAGGTGTGTAAGCTGAAGAAGTCGCTATACGGGCTCAAGCAATCTCCTCGAGCCTGGTTTGACAGATTCAGAAAGGCTGTTACAGGCATGGGATACCGTCAAACAAATGCAGATCATACGGTCTTCCTCCAGCATGCAAGAGGCCACATCACTATACTTGCTGTATATGTGGATGATATAGTGATCACAGGTGATGATGAAGTCGAGATCACTAAGCTGAAGTCAAAACTCGCGAAGGAGTTTGAGGTGAAGGATTTAGGAGCGATGAGGTACTTTCTAGGTATCGAGGTGTGTGAAGGCGAACAAGAAATTGTTCTCTCACAGAGAAAATACGCACTAGATCTGCTGAAGGAGACAGGGATGCTAGGATGCAAAGCAACAGTCACTCCAATTGACCAGAAGTGCAAGTTGGGAGCAGAAGCAGGAGAGCCAGTTGATCGTGAAAGATATCAACGACTTGTAGGAAGATTGATTTATCTGGGGCACACTCGTCCTGATATCTTATTTGCGGTGAGTGTAGTGAGTCGCTACATGCATGATCCAAGAAAGGGTCATATGGAAGCAGTATTTCAGATCTTGAGATATCTGAAAGGAACGCCGGGAAAGGGGCTATGGTTCAAGAAGAATGGACGCATAGAAGTTGAGGGATACTGTGATGCAGACTGGACGAGCTGCATAGACGACAGAAGGTCTACCACGGGATACTGTGTTTTTGTAGGAGGAAATCTGGTCTCATGGAGAAGCAAGAAACAGTCAGTGGTAGCACGGTCGATAGCTGAAGCAGAATACAGAGCAATGGCTCTGGGAGTGTCCGAGTTGCTGTGGGTGAAAGCATTGCTGACAGAGTTGCAGCTGGATAAGGGAGCACCATTGCGTCTTCTGAGCGATAGTCAAGCTACAATCAGTATAGCTAACAATCCAGTTCAGCACGACAGAACGAAGCACATCGAGATTGATCGATTCTTCATCAAGGAGAAGCTGGAACAAGGGATACTGAAGATTGATCATGTCCGCTCAGAAGAACAAGTTGCAGACTGTCTGACTAAGGGTCTTAGCTCATTAAGTCTGTCAAAGCTATGTAACAAGATGGGGATGATCAATATCTATCGCCCATCTTGAGGGGGAGTGTTGAGAATCAATAAGGGACTTTTAGTCCCACATCGGAATATGTTATATGTAGAGGAGCTAGACTCCCTATAAGTAGTAAAGTAGTCCATCAATAAAATCATCCAACCATTATTTTCTACAGGGAATAAAAAATCATCTCTCTGCTACTACTTTGGTTATGCATACAGTCTTCATTATTACTTTACAACAACAATTGGAGGCATTAAGAATGTAGAAGTTTCATTGTTGATGGATTGTGATGCAATTCCAGTCTTACCAAGAATGAGGATAACAATTTCATTTAACAACATCACAGCTTCAGGACTTAACTTTCAGAGTTCAAATTTCGTTACAGTATGCAGAAACTTACACCATCTCTTATTTCCTAAATTACAACATTTCATCTTTGGTTCAATTAGAAGCTCTACTGTAATCTGATCATCACTTGCAAGGGATTTATTTTTGTTGATCAGCTGTGCTCCAATCAATTTGTTCTACACTTCAAAGCTCTAGCACCACAACTGCATACAGAAGCGAAAGATATAAAAGGCAAGAATAGAAAGCATTCGACACTTAAAAAAAAAATCAGTGCCATGTCTGTATCACGTCGAGTAGTGGGCATGTACTAGACACGACACAGACACTTCAAAGTTTGTGTCATGCTCTTGCAACATATTAGACTATTGATTGACGGATAGGATAGGGGAAGGAATGACTTACAGTCAGAATCACTAGTGATCCATTGTCCTCCTCCTTTACTCTTGGGGCTTCCTAGTGAACTCGTGCTACTTTCTGCAGTCTGGAGTGTAGTAGATTTTGTAGAGATATTGTTGCTCCCCATATGATCACTTCTCGATGGCAAAGGCATCGACATTGGTGAGAAGACAGAAGAAGTTGAGCAGCTAACCGCATCCCATCTGAAGCTGTTTTTGTGAGAGTCTCCCAGAACCTAAAATCAATTAAGTTGGCTTGCTTTGGTTATTGGATCTTAACACTCTAGTGTAATGAATTACATTACAGAATACAAGCTATGTAAGTTTATATAGATACGAATACGACATGGAAACTGGGGCTCGACACTGATTTTGGTGTGTCCTTGTGTATTTTTGGGTGTCGGTGTTGTATCCTACGCATCCAACACGGATACAGTATGATACGACACTGATCTTAGTACATGTTGAATGTTAGATTTAGATATATAGTCTAGGAAGTGCAGACACTCCAAAAATGTACGTAGGCCGTCTCATGTCAGCGAATCAAACGCGTACGGTGACACAATCCTAATACTCCAAAATACACTTGAATACACCAAAAATAGGTGTCATGACCGTGTGGCCGTGTTGGTGTGGCATCCGGTGTCCGTTCAACATATCAAACAGTGTACAATAGCATTTTTATGGACAACTTCTTAGCAATTATACTAAGCCAGAGTGGATTAAATATATTGTGTCAGACCTCTTAATCGTGTCCATGTCGCTCCAAAATACACTAGGACACGCCAAAATAAGTGCTGTATCCAGGTGAGCGTGCCCTTAACATGTCGAGTCCGAGTCCGTGTCCGTGCAAACATAGGTCGGACATCACAAAACTGACTGAAACTCGTATAAATGGGAAGAAACTATGTTGGAGCTAGCTAACCTTCCATCTCTTGCTCCCTCTCCCTCTCCCTCCTTTGCTAGACTTGGCAGCAGCAGCAGCCCACTTCAGCAGCTCCTTCATCCGAGAGGCCGCTCTCCGCCTATTCTGCACCTCCTCCTCCAACCCTTCTCCACTGCCCAACGTCGCAATGTCGCATATCCGCAGGACCTTGCAGCCGACCGCGGCCGCTTCCGCCTTGTGCCTCATCCCCACCAGGCCGCGGCTCCGAGTAGTACTCTGCCAAGTACTGTTCTGCTGCTGCCAGTTGATGTATCCGAGGCTATCGAGACGAATCAGCTGCAATGTGCTATAGAAGCAAGCCCTGCTGTCCTCCCTCCTCGGAAGTATAGTGAACGTGCTCTTAGACTCCACCTCGTCGTCTCTCTTTTCGTATAGCACTAAATCTCTAGACTTCACTTGTTCTTCTTCAACAACAGCTGAAGATCAATTCAAAGGAACATAATTACAACAATATTAATTAGCATTAACATTAAACATTGCAATGAATGATATGGAGGAGGGCTTCTGGCTCTTACTGCATTGCTCCTTGCGGCTCCTGCTGCGAGCGTTGGAGCCTTTGAACAGCCAATGAATGATCTAAGGAAAAAAAAACCAATTTGCCACCATTATTATATGTAAACATGATCAGTGAGCTGACTACAGTGTTAGCTTATATGGTTAATTTGCACTTCAATACCTTCAACTTTCGTATATACTTCTGCAGTTTCGCTATCATGTAAAATTATTTTTATGCACATTTTTGCTACCTTTAGTTTCTATATTCTTTCTGCCCTTGGCATACGCTCCTTGTTACACTTTTTTCTGGGTTTTTTAGTTTCATATACCATTGGATGGCTACAAAGCAAGAATTTAATTATTAATAGAACACGTGGCAGCCATTTCGTACAGTAGAATTTTTGGACTCCACAAACTGTTTCTCAAATATAATTATCTTTTGTCTTAACGCAAAAGGTTAAAATTGTTACCGGTAACAAGAGGTCAACGGAAGTGTATCAAATATAAATTCTTTTTTTTTGCTCAAAATCGGCATCATTGAGAGCTCGATGATAAGTTCATGATAGTCGATTGCACATAAAAATATAGCACATTATAGCTGGATAGTGGAGTACAAAAATTAGCTTAGCTATAATCAGGATACTCAAAATACATACATTGTCACAAAGCTCACCTGCATGTTTTTGTTCTCACTGTTTTGTTGTCAAGGGAACATTCTTTGCCAAACTTAGATTCTTCTCTCCGTGTGCCAGTTGGTAAGAGGAACAAGAAGCATGTGGTAGGAATCTATCTATTAGTGGGTTAGTGGGTTGGCTGGTGAAATATCAACGGAGCCATGAACGCCCATATATAACATCTGGGATGTGTTGTGTACACAAGTGAGGTGGCCAACCATGTGGAGACCTAGTGGGGGCCTCTTGGAAAACACAAGTGGGGGCCTTTGAGACCATCGCACGCGCTGAGTGCCTGCGAACAGCAAACATCCTGGTCAGTCGATCCTGGCCGTCCATTGATCGTGATGGGGGCGAAAAATGCTGGCAGTTGCCACCAGAATTCTGTACCGGATCCTATCTGACACATGGGTGACAAGCCATCTGACCTCATCTTGATCAGTATTTAAAGCCATTTCTACTACCTGAGTGTCCCTTGAGACATCCAAATTGTATTTGATTTATATAATTGAAGACTTTGGTAAATACAACTTGTAGATGATTCTACGAAAGCTTTCTAAAAATTTAAAACATATTTTTGGAATATGGTTGTGTGACTGTGAAAGAGTACACACATGCTACAAGTACAATTGAGCATGAGCAAGTAAGAGGAATTAATTGTATGGTGGTGCAGAAGGCCACCTTTACTTGGACAGGTCAAGTATTTGACTTGGAATAAAAAATGGGCTAAACAAAATGATAGGCCGAAGTAGGAGAAACTCATTCCATAATAGTAGCAGTTCATTTTGTTGCACTGCCCCCAACCCGAAAGGTCTGGGGAACTTCTACATAGGGGAAGAAGACCTTCGAATCTCCTTAGAATAGGCGTACGAACACATTGTGGACCTACATAACAACAACAACTGGAAGACATGGGATCATATGTAAGATACATTTCGGATACGGATATCTTAGGTGTCCAGTAGACTTAATAATAGTTTAAGGTATCAAGAAAGTTGATGGCACAGGTAAGAACTTAGATCTTCAGAGCATTGTGATGGAACAGAAATGTACTGCAGATCAGCTACCGGAATGTCAAAGGGTCTCTCTCTCTCTCTCTATCTCTCTCTCTCTCTCTCTCTTCCAAATAAGTAATTTACTTGAAATAGGCAAGGAATCATATATTTAATAATGCGTACACAATCAAACTCTGGCTTTGAAATTAACAATAAAATACCCCTACTCGATACAATTCAATCAATATTACAAAATGGAAAAAAAAAAAAAAAAAAAAAACCAGTACATTTTACACAAGCTGCAGGAAGTGGTACGGACATTACTTCAGAAGACTCTCCATTGCTTCAAAAAAGAGAGGTGCCAGTTCTGGGCTCGGTGTCTTCACTGCACATTTTACACCTGGAACACCGACGGCAGCTGTAAGCTCTATCAGGAACGGAACAGCCTTGGGACCCTTTGCTGATAGATACAAGATTTCTTTGTTTGCGTTCCTTCGCTTTGCCACAAAGAACACATTTGATGCACCCAGGAGTTCTATGGTAGCATCAACACTGTTAATAACAGCACCTTGTAGGTCCTTTGCGATCTCATTTGTATCAGGAATCGACTTCCACGTCTGCATGGTAACCAAGTATTGAAAATATAAGATGTAAATTCCTAATTCAAAAAAAACGAGAAATTAGTAATAATGTCATTGTGACTCTAATTAAGTCCTAAACTATCTAAACATAGTAATGGAGAGACCTTGTTTAAACCAACTAAACTTTAAGACAGAAGATCCAGTTTCAATCTGACACGACAGAGCACATAAATGAGAGGGGAAACTGGAAGACAACTTGAACCCACAATTTAGAGGATCAGTTGTGGAATATCTCTACTATAATTTAAGACAGGTTCAATGCTAGCAACTCTTTTACCGGAATTCATGTCGTAACTAGAATAAATCTACTTACCTCAAGGAAGCTCGTACGTTCCATTCTACCATCCTCCAAGAAGAACACATGCAATGAAATTTTATCATTGAAATACCAGACAGGCTGCTGACTATTTTTCACGGCAACCTGCAAAAGTGTGTTTGGAGGTCCTTGTGACATATTCTGGTACAAAACCATCGGTAGAAGCGTTCTAGCAGACCCTCCAGGTGGCACCTGTGCAACCTAATGAACCACCGAAAAGATAAGAGTCGGTATATATGCAACTAAAATACCAATTAAATATCTTTACGACATTGCAATTACCTGAAGAGGTCCAGCTGCTGCAAGACCAAATGAGTTTTTGTTAAATTGTATCATGAATCCATCCAAGGGAACCGGTGAGTTGTTTTCAAACATTAACCCATAAAATATTTGCCCATCCCGTCGTAGAAGCTGTCCACTTATCTGTAGACCTTGACCAGTCGATGATGGTAGTAAAACAGGCAAAGGAGGGCTGGAAGGCAAACAAACATAATTACCGAAATTTATAACAAAGCAATAAAGTAGGTGATGTCTTCGACATTTGGATCAAAACAAGAATATTCATTTTAAGAGTTTCAGAAGTTCCGCTCTCACCCTGTAGGTGTTGAAGGTTGGTCAACAGGTACAAGGGCATTGTCCAATCCCATCAAATCACCAAGCAAGTCTGGCACTGGAGCAGCTGGTGCAGGGGGTGCTGGTGTAGATGTTGTTGCTGGAGCCTGCCGCTTTGGAGAAGCAGTTGAAACTGTGCTTGTACTGGAGACGGCTGCTGACCCATTAATTCCATGAGAAGGTGACTCAGAATATGCTGTTTCACCACCATTAGGATATTCATCGTCATCTGGTCTCGGAGTAGCTGCTTTTGCACGGCTTACAAATGCTTCAGGAGGCTTATGGTAAACAGAAGAAAGGGTAGCAATGTTTGCAAGAAGCTCATCCAGAAGGGAGGGATCAAGTTGGTTTGAATCATCACTGATTACTGGCTTCTCAGCAAGGACAACTTCTTTTGCAGCCTAACGACCAATCACATAGTATCAAACTAAATCTTGGAAATCATATTATAAATGTTCTTAGAATACATTAGATGTTCAAAATTAGAATTATACCTCGGGGTCGGTAGAAAGAAGACGCCAATATATGTATGCCCGATCACGTAAATCAGGATTGTCAGTCTCCACAGTGGCATTGTTTAGAACAACCTGTGACAATGGAGGAAGAAAGAGATGGTAACTATCAATCAGAATAGCTTTTTTGGTAAAGTTAAAATAATTATGTGAAAACTTTCTTTTAGAATAAGGACCAGTTTTAGCCTACCCCAAAAATTTGGGACAAAGGCTCTGTTGTCGTAATAAAGACCCCTTAAACTGTTATAATCAAGACATGGTCATGAACTAACATACAGCAGCTGCAGAAAAATGGAGCACTCTAGCAGAATACTATAGGGAAAGTGTAGAAAATATGGTGCATGTTTTATTACTTTATTGTTTCATTTTAGGAAAAATGGTCTAACGAACTCAAGTGCAAATGCATTAATGACAATAAATATATGAGACCTGAATCATCTGTTGTGGGCCTTCAGTTGGCTTCTTCAGAAACAATTTGACAGTTGCAGTGAGCAATTGCAGCTGTACTAATGCGGGCTCCTCTGGGAAGCTCTCCAGGAAGCTCTCAAGAAGCTCATCAGCATTGTCGATTCTTTCTGCGTATTCCCCAATAATCCATATCATTGATGCCTGTAGTAACAAGAACAGTTCAATAAACCTTGAACTCTGAAATCGATGAACTGGACCTTTTTACATATAAATAATACAAGCATAGGTCACTACCTTAGCCTCTGGCTCATCTAAAGTGTCTAAGCTTTCACAGAGTGTAGCAATGATGGACTCATAGCTGAAAAGGGAAACAGGATTGAAGAATGATGTCTCTGTACATACTGCAGAATATGCAAACTTGTTTCTTGGAAAATGACAACATGAAATTTATCTTAACAAGAATCAAACGAGTAACACTCACGTATTAGGATAACGTCTGAATATGTCTTTGATGACAATAATAGCCTCTTGCACGACATAATTTACTTTAATCTTTATCAGCTCTAGTAACACGCTGATGCATCGTTCTGCAGCTCTATCTAATTTGATGGCACAACGACCAATAGCACGAACAGCCTTTCTAACAAAATCTACATCAACTTCCGTTGCATACTCCTTAAATTCCAACAGAACCTGTAAGAGAGCATATTAGTTTCTCAATGGAATTGGAAAACTGTAAATTCGCAAGTTTATAACAATTGTTTTACATTGATATATCAAAAGAAACAAGAAAATGGCTTATGACTAAACTATAGTCTGAAACATCAGTACACCAAGTTTGACATTAAGAAGTTCAATAGAAATGACAGCACTTGGTGAACTTGAAAAGGCATGTTAATCGGAGTCATATGCACAAGTAACTGAGGTATCAGATAAACTGAATTATGGAAATGATGTTAGACGGACACATAATTTTTGAATCGTATAACATAAGGAGCCAATGCATGCTCAGTAAAAGAATTTAGCTTCGTTAAGTTTACAAATTGATGTATTTGTTATCTCATCAAATTTCTCTCCATTAGTCTGCTTCAAGTATCCGTGAATCACATATGGGTTACTTTAAATTGTTAAGAGAGTGATGTTGGACTTGCAATTGTGACGGATAATGTGGTAAACTTGCAACAGTTGCACTGACAATGTAGACGTGAAGCTTACATGGCAATAAGCGTAAAGGTGACATAGAATATTCTTGTTTTCTTAACCACAGAGACTGCTACTCAGTTTCAAGTTTCAACTATGTGCTCCTGGCCTCCAAAGATCAAGTTTCCAGTTGCAATGAACTATTCATGTTTGCTGAGATTAGACAAACTTTCAATAATTTGGACAAGAACATTTAGTAGATGTACTCAAACACAACTTCCGCAATCAACAACCATTAGCTAGACGAGAACATCTTAAGTGACCTAAGAATATGCAGTTGAACGATCGCCGGGAACCATGTCAATTTTATACATACCTGTCCCAAACCTGCCTGGAAAAATAGGCTTCGGGCATTAAAAAGCTAGAACCGGAATGAATCTGAATTTTTTTTTAATTAAATTAGTTTCAGGCTGGGTGTAGTTTGTCAACAGGCCACCTGAATCTATCCTGAACCTGATACGAGTGCAATCTAACCTAAATATACATGGAAACCCTCACATTATCTAATGTAACTTAGACTTAGGATTCTCAGTACTTATTCGCTTGGCTTTTAGGATTACATCTGTTTTAATAAAACAATTATATGACCAAAGAATCTAAAGAATACATTTTAGGTTATGCAATCAATTTGTTTGACAAATGAGCTCAAATACAACAAAAATTTGTCTAGAATGAAAATCCGAATTCAAGCATAAGCACAACCAGAACGGCCCAGGTTCGGTTCAGCCAATCGACAAATCTGATGGTTAGGGCCAAGTTGAAGTTGGAGGTGAAAAGATCAAGTTCAGGCCGAATATCGTTCCAAAACCTGCCCGGCCCTGCACAATTCCAGCCCTAATTTGAACCAAGTCTGTGGAATAGCAAAGAATAGCATGTATTACTTCAAGGTGACAAGCAAAAGAATAAAACTGATCCTAACTGAGGCCTTCAAAGCAGCATGTCACGCACAAAAGTTTGCGCCCCACCGAGACGGATTTGCATAACTCTCCACGGACAGGGGTTATGCGGGAAGCTTCCGGAACATTCTAGAATATGGCGGAACTCTCTAGAAGACGGAAGATTTTCCTAGAAGGCCCAAGATCATTCTAGATGGCCCAAGATCATTCTGGATGGCCCATGAAATTTTCTTTTATTTCCCTTAGAGAATAATCCTGAAATATGTCGATTTCAGTATGGTAGGATGAATAATCTCTGGAATATTCATTCCAGAAGTTTCCATATAAAGCTATATGAGCCATTATAAATAAGTGGGAGGCTCATTTGTTCCTCACCGCCCAAAGTTGTATTCTCTTTCTAGTATAGTGAAGTTTTTAAGCTTCCAATCTCTCTCTCTCTTTTGCTCCAAAAGTTTCTCAATATCGTCTTAGCGATCTAGCTAAGCGGGTTCGGGAAGGCTTGCACGAGTCTTTGAGGAGGAAGATAGTGCGCCGCACAGGTCCAAGTATAGGCAAAACACTAAGTCCGTGACAAGTGGTATCAGAGCGAAGGTCAGTTGGTGCTATGTCGACATCCGAGAACGTCCAGGAGGGACCCACGTCGCCCAAGGAGGGGCACGCCAAGACGCACAAGAAAGGCAAGAACAAGGAGACTACGGCGGAGCGTAGCCTTGTCGATCTTGTCGAGCGCGTTGGAGTCTTAGAGACTGGTTCGAGGGACATAGAGATGCGCATGGGCTCCGTGGAGCAAAGCAACACGACGCTAGATAAGTACTTCGATGGGTTAGAGAGCGACGTTACCTCGTCTATGGCAATCTTTCGGGAGCAATTCCAAAAGATCCGATCCGTACTTGAGAAGGAGCTCAAGGGGCATCGTGCGGAGATTGAGGACTTGCGTAGGAAGGACCAAGGCTACGAGGAGCTAAAGACCGTGGTCGAGAGTTGCGGAGAACTCAAAACCAAAATTGCCATCTTGGAGAAAGCTGTCGCGAACGGTGGACCTTCGAGTAGGGAGGCACCGAGGCGAAGGAAGATCCCCGAGCCAAAATCCTTCAGCGGAGTACGGAATGCCAAAGAAGTTGAGAACTTCTTGCAGAACGTGGAACGGTACTTCAAGGCGTTACACATCAACGATGACGCCGAGAAAGTGGATATTGCTTCACTCTACTTCACAGACGATGCGATGCTGTGGTGGCGTCGATGGTGCATGGAGGCCGAAAAAGGTTTGTGCTCGATAGAGACTTGGGAGGATCTCAAGAAGGAGATCGTCTCAGTTCTATCCGAAAAATGTGGAGTTTGCAGCAAGGCGGAGCTTGCGACAACTCAAGCATACCAGGACGATCAAGGAGTACATTGCGGAGTTCACACATTTGATGCTCGCGATATCTAGCATGGGCGAAGATGATCGCTTGTTCTTCTTCTTCGATAGACTCAAACCGTGGACGGCTCAAGAATTGCAGCGACAGAGGGTACAAGACTTGAACACCGCCGTGGCAGCAGCCGAGCGGCTCGTGGAGTACATGTGGGACGATAACGATGTCGAGGCCAAGCCAAAGTCCACCAAAGGGAATGGTGGGGGAGAGCAGGAGAGCTCTCCTAAGGAACGTCCGTCCGAGCGAAAGAAGCACGAAAAGGCCCAACCCGAGCGAGTTATTTCGTGCTTTATATGCGGAGAGAAGCACTTTGCTCGGAATTGTCCGATGAGGAGCAAGCGTGTGAATGTCGTCTAAAGCGAGGTAGAGGACGAAGAGTGCGAAGTGGGAGAGCACATAGGAGCGTTGCGCTTACTCAACGCTGTGAAGACCAAGTTTGTTGTGTCGAGGACTCCGAGCAGGGAGCTCATGTACGTTGACGTGAGGATCAATGGCATGAGCACACCGGCGTTGGTTGACACGGGCGCCACTCATAACTTCATCGCGGACGCGGAGGTCCGTCGCTTGGGTCTAGCCTTGGAGGAAGATTCGAGCATGATGAGTGTAATGCCCCGCTCCGCACGGCGTATTACGCTGAGACATTAACTCAAAGAGTCGCGTTGACCGAATGAAATGTATCGATGCGAATCAATACGAGAGTTACATTGTCCCGAGCAATGCATTGAACTAAGTCAATGCGAAGAGTTGCATTGTCCCAAAGAATGCATCAAGTTGAATCGATGCGAAGCGCTGCGTTGCCCCGAAGGATAAGTGCGTTGAGTCGGCTCGAAGATTCTAAGAAATCGAATCAACCCAAGGCGCAAGTCCGAATCGATGCAAGTATTGATTTTAGTTGGTTTCATGTGCAGGCTATCCATTTACGCTGAAATATTAGAGGTCGATATTTTGCCTCATTCGCAACGGGTCCGCAAAACCAAATCACCGTCTCGCAACGGGCTGGGACTTGGGCACGGTAGGCCGGAATCGATCGAGTAGTTCAATGAAACAAGTGCTCGAATAGCTAAGTCAGAAAATTTGGCCGTACAACAAAGTTATAAAATCGAGCAGCATCGGCTCAGCAAACAACAAGGCGTATCGGCTTAAGATGGAAGGACTGACTCTTCTTTTTACTCCTTCATGCCTAAGTAAGAATGTATCATTGTATGCTAAGTTAACCTATCGACGCCACGGACGTGGTCCAATCGGAAGATAAATCATAGTGTGTCGAACACTAGTTAAAACAATTGAAATGAAATGTGCATCAAATGCACGAGTCGCTATGACACATTGGATATCGCAAAGACGAGCGTCTCGGTGCGCAAAGCCACAAGAACATGGGATAACTGTATTCGGCGAGTGCCTTCGTGCACGAGCCATTCTGTGCCTTCGCGCACGAGTTAGAAAGGCTAGCACATTGAAAGATTTTGAAGGCGAGCACCCTAGAGTGCAAGCCACGAACATTGAACATTAAGGCTAAGAACATGGAATTATGGTGTCGAGACGTGCATCGCATGCACGACTCGAAGAAATGAGAACAATCATGTCAAAGCGTGCCTACGTGCACAAGAATCATAAAAAATGACTTCGTTGCGAAGAGAACAGTTGTGGCATGTAGGTGACGGAACTGTCAGATGTGGCATGATGCCTCGAAAGTGTTCGGGACCTTCGGGTCGTTCGGTTGACGAACATTGAGTTGAGGCATGATGCCATTGAACATTGAAACGAAGTATGGAATGTGAGAACATAGAAAGTTAATGGAAGAAATACGAGATGATAAAGTCTGAGTCTCGAACTCAAGACTATGTTTGGTTGTTTGAATAATAGTGCGTTGCATGTGGACTTGAGGAAATGATGAGATAATCTCCCGTGCACGGGTGTTCCCTTCGAACGGGTTGCGCCGGGGCACCGGGACCGTTCGGCCTAGGAGGGATGTAATCTTTGAGGGGCGCACATCCGTAAGACGATTAGCGACCGCTTAGCGAGATGTGAAAAGCCGCAAATGATGGTACGCAACGGAATGCCTCCGTAATTGGGATAGCAACCCACTACGAGAGGCGTCGGGCTACCCAAATTGAGAAAAGAAAAAGAGAAAATAAAGAAAATAAAGAAAGGAAAGAAAAAGAGAAACACCTTTAGTCCATTCTGGAGCGGATACGCCAATGACCTTCATATAGTTAAGGAACGATGGATTGAAAGTGCAGGCACGTATATATCCTGCAAACATAGATTCTGCATAGAGAGCACTTATAATATGACAGGGAAGGAATGGAATATATTCACCTTACGTCGGTGCAAGGACGAGTGCGTCTATGTTGGTAAGAAGTCGCGCCACGAAACAAACACGAAATTGCTTGTTTGCTTGCCTATTCAATTTGAATAACATGCTTGCCATGATAATATGCTTTACCGCTTTCGAATATACCATGAAATCGACCCTAAGGAGAATATAGCAAGATCATAAGCTAAGTTGTATGATTCAACATAAATACTAAATGTCGATTTAGAAAGTGGATCTTTTCATCAGTACATGCGAGGACAAACGTACTGATCCCCCACCAGCTTCATATAGGGTGCATGGAATAGATTGCTCGCGGCGAAACTTCGCTTGATCGCGCAAAAGCATAGAATGTCGTAGCGTTTGAAGCGTGCGATCGCATTGACGCTCGGACTTGGCAACAGGATTGATGCGGCCGAGATATAGAAGACATGATGTATGGAACGGTGAAAATCCTTTGTGGGCAAGAGAGAACTTGAGTGTTGTAGCCATTCTGGCAAATTCAGTTGGGCTATTGAAAGCCTTTGAAATCTCAGTTCATTATCAATAAAAAGAATTGTTTCATATACTCTGTTTTCTTCCGTTTGCTAATATCAAATCAAAGATAACCATTTTAAGAACTTGTCATCTTGCCTTGCACGAGCGCAACTCCAAGCTCGTGCGGCATCACGCCCCCTACAAGGACGATGATTCGGGTGATTCCGGATCGGGGCGTGACAATAAAGACGGTCAATGCGGAGGCACGTCCCGTGTAGGGTTAGCCAAGGGGGTCCGTATAGCTGTGAAAAATTGGTCGGGTGTTGCCAATTTTACTGTTACATCGCTGGATGACTTCAAGATGATATTGGACATGGATTTTCTTATCGCGGCTAAGACGATTGCGATGCCACATTTGGGAGTTGCCGACTTTATGGAGGAAGACTCATCGTGCATGGTGAAAGATACACGAGGCAAGCCTTCGAAGTGAAAAGCTATCTCCGCTACTCAGCGCAAAAGAGGTGGCAAAAAGGAGACGGCATACCTAGCAGTGTTCGAGAGGAAGGAAGGCTTCGAGGAGGAAGATCTTTCGTGCGAGATCAAGGGTGTTGCAAAGGGGCATCCCGAGGAGCCATTTCTGCGGAGGGAGGTGGACCGTGCTACCAGGTTGGGCTCGAGGGCAGAGAAGCATATAGCAAGCTGCGCGGAGGCAGAAGCGACGAGGCGAAGTAACTCGCGCAAGGAGTTGCTTAAGGCTCATGGGGACATTCGGGTCGACAGGCTTGCAAGGGGACTCGTATGCACGGAGGTGGACAAAACCATGTGCAGCCACGAGATGAGGGGGATCGACGACTCGATAGCCCGTACGAGATTTGCCATGTGCCGAGGAGGGCACATACCGAGGCCAGAGTTGGTGCGGTGAACCAGTTTGCTTTCGATCTTGAGGAAAAGATGGGCAAAGGGAAGCATTGTACGAGACGCACAGAGGAGGGACGATGCGCAGCAACCATGCCTACGAGAGTCGATATCGTCCCGAGACTTGGTACACCCGTCGACGAGGGCATCGACGAAAAAGGTAGGGGAGAATGTCACGCACAAAAGTTTGTGCCCCACCGAAACGGATTTGCATGACTCTCCACGGACCGGGGTTATACGAGAAGCTTCCGGAACATTCTAGAAGATGGCGAAACTCTCTAGAAGACGGGTGATTTCTCTAGAAGGCCAAAGACCATTCTAGATAGCCCAAGATCCTTCTGGATGGCCCATGAAGTTTCCTTTTATTTCCCTTAGAGAATAATCCTGGAATATGTCGATTCCAGTATGGTAGGATGAATAATCTCTGGAATATTCCTTCCAGAAGTTTCCATGTAAAGCTCTATGAGCCATTATAAATAAGTGGGAGACTCATTTGTTCCTCACCACCCAAAGTTGTATTCTCTTTCTAGTATACTGAAGTTTTTAAGCTTCCAATCTCTCTCTTTTGCTCCACAAGTTTCTCAATATCGTCTTAGCAGCTTCCAATCTCTCTCTTTTGCTCCACAAGTTTCTCAATATCGTCTTAGCGATCTAGCTAAACGGGTTTGGGAAGGCTTGCACGAGTCTTCGAGGAGGAAGATAGTGCGCCGCATGGGTCCAAGTGTAGGCAAAACACTAAGTCCGTGACAAGCAGCCCATAAAAAGCATGAGTGCTCTCTTCAACTGTTGAAGTGGCTATATGCTAGATTAACAGAGACAATGCATGGCAACCTGGTAAATGAACATAGAAGTCAAGTCAAAACCCAGCCAGCTTTATTGGTTGCACCAAGAAACATGAACCCAGATTTGACTAACCTTATAACATTGCTTGAGCCAAGTGAGGTTTTATTTGGTTGGACCAGTTAAGATACTATCATCAATTTGTTGTAAGTTATATTAGCTCAAGGGGCTGCAGTAAATTAGATATACATGACATCATTTGCAAGTATTAGGACCTATTTCTCACATACTATTAACTACATTAACATTTATTTTCTTTTCTTTTCTTAACTATATTAACATAAATGCATGCATAAACAGAAACATGCATACATAAATACCAAGCTTTTGAGTATCAGCTCAAGCGGATATGCTTCAGCCGTTTCATCCGAACACCCATTCCGTAACATGGACTCACCCTCCCTTCAGCCGCCTCACTTCTCCTCCCTAGCAGTTGCCTTACGTTTCACGAATATGGAACCTCTTGAAGACCGGAATTGGAGGGTCCAAAACCGCCGAAAACTACCAAGATCAACTGATTCAAACCACTGAGACCACACAAACTGCCAAAACCGATACTTAGGAAGGGTCCAAGAGCAAATTTTGAACCTTCATAAATGTGTACATGTAAAATATATGTGGCGTGTGTCTGCACGTATATGTCCTGTCATTATTCCTACTTTTTAAGGATTTAACAAATCCCTATGCTTGTGTCATTCCTTATCTGTGTACTTTGTTTGTGAATCTAGATCTTCAGTCAATGTTAATATCCCAAGTTTATTAGAATCCCAGTGACGATATGCCTAAAAGTAACAAATAAAACAGTGTGCACACAGTAACTTCAACGTAAGAGTCCCGAAACTTTGTGACAGGAGATATTACAGATATTTACAAGTTTATAGTAAATTTCCTGAATATGCATATAATATATTCGATCCGGTGTGTACATAGAGGATCTAGATATATTCCTGAAGACAAATCACACGAGTGGCTATTTCATAGACCTAAGGGTTATAACAGGATTAAGAGGAAGATATTCAGGTGCCTATATTGGTTGTCATTTTATTATTAAGTGCTTCAATAAAGTTGATCAAGGTCAATTAAGTCACGATTGAAAAAAGGACTTAAAATGTGTTCACGCATTTTGACCAGATCCAACTCACATATCGGGCACATTAGACTTAGCCTTATTTGCATCCAGTAATGAGCATATATTCTTCTCTTTTTCTCATGTCAAGGTTTCCATGACTCAAGTGGCTTGTTTTGGTCGACAAGCAGTTACCTGGACTTTGGCATTTCTACATATAAAAAGAAATGTTAGGTTATAACTTGGGGCTGGGGCCTATAAGATCCTGAGCTTATATGGGCATGAAACTGGACAGGGTCAAGGTTGGGCAAAGTCAAATATGGTTCTAGAAGATACTCGAGTAACAGGGCCTATTCCGCCTGATTAGAGTATTTCATAGCTGGTTATAATTTTTCATTGCTACTTCCATGAAAGCATAACAGAACATTTTTTTAAGACATACTAGTGTGCTTCAACCTATGTTTTAGTCCAAGAACATGCAAGAATGAAAGCCCTTGTTATAAAGAACATGAAAGTAACATTTAATGTTGGCTTCACTTTAGAATGGCATTAGACTTTTTGAAAATTCACTAATCATAGTTTTTGTAAGAAGGTCCAATGAAGTACTTAATTCTTTCACCATGCAAATGCCCTGTTGGATCTAGTGTATCCATCTGTCCGTGTAATATAAGCTACAACCAAGAGTACTATATAAAGAAGCTTTATGAACTTGTCATAGAGATGCCCAATAAGTGAAGTGTCCATTTTCATTCCAATTAACAAGGGTAAGTTTTCTATTCATGGCATATGCTAAATTTGCACCAGAATAACTATATCAAGCAATGGGCTTACTAGCTTCAGGCCAGCTTTCAGAACCCCATGCCCGAAGGTCATGAATTTGTACAGCCCCATGTACGAGTTTGTGCACATCCTAACAAGCCTTCTGATACGCAAGTTCTTAAAAGAAATCCCTGTCCTCTCACTTAAAAACACAACCTCCACTATGACTCCAGCCTCGATCTTAAAAGTTGTGCTGGTGGCACATGGCACCCGTTGTTAGTGGGAATTATAGTTCCAAATTCCAATAACCTGCTTGTTCTTAGTTAGTTGAAAAGATGAAGGGGGTCCTCTGATTTATTTATAGTAAAGTATTCATATTGGGTTCAGTAAGATAATTTCAGGACAAACATAGTAAACCAAGGTACTTCCTGAGGTATAGAAAAGTATTTATTACACTATTATAGGTGCAAAAGTCATAGAAAAGTGACGATGGAAAGAATTAATCAGGAGATCATATAAGCATTTGTACCTGGTCTATGTTCCGATCAGAAGCAAGCTTTATCATAATCTCTAGTTTCTCCATTTTAACATATATTGGATCATTGTACTTGCAAAAGAAGACCTACAGACCAATATTGAAAAGGAAACTAATCAATAACCAAAAAAAAAAGAAAAATTACTAATCTTTAGAGAGTTCACTAAGAATGCTTAGTTGAGTTCACCTTAATTTCATGGGCCAGTATTGTAGGCCGTTTCTGCACAATGAGATTGATGTTTCGCAAGGCTACATACTGTATTTCAGGCTCTGCAGAAAGAAGAGTTACAAGAGGAGGTGCCATCTTCTTGCAAAGATTACGGACCACATCAGTACTAGTGATGAGTTCCATTTGGTGAAGGATCATCTGCAGCAGCAAAATTATAATATTACAAAATATGTAACGCCGTTGACAAAAATAACTTTTTTTCCTCAGAAACATTAAACGCTGATGTTAAGTTAAGCATGGAATTTTCATAGAAGATCAAAGTTTTCAACTTAGCAGATAGTTCACCATTTAAAATTGGAAAAGAAAGGTTCTCTGTCCCCTTGCCAAATTACTTGACAAGCAATGGATGGAATGAGAAACAATTAACCCCAACTTTTGAAATCCAAGTATTTAATGATTTGATATCATAATGTGACCTTGCAAAAGTGTTTCCTGTACTCAATAGTAAACTATTTCAGATGAGATGATTGCTAACAGCAAACTTACTTCTCCCCCAAAATAGAAAAAGGCAAAATTTATTATGATCTAGTCCTTTGACCCACAACTGACAAATTACATTCTTCACTAAAAGAAATGGGTTACAGTGTAATGATTATATTCAACTTCCTCTTCTCATCTTTTAATTTGAAACTTCAAATAACAAATTTAAGAAATCTAATTTAATGTTTTTTCCACCAACTATAAGTCTATAACCCACCAATGGAGAAACCTCAAGAAACAATTCCTTGTCATTATTTTCCTTGATAGAATCCCTTCTCAAAATTTTGCATCCCCCAAGTTAGATCCACCAGAGAAGCAATTAGGCATTTATTACACTTCTCAAAAAAATTGCAGGTACTCATAGTGGCCTGTATGATTACCGCAACAAAACGAGACACATCTTGCCAGAGAAGCAAGAATACAGAGGGTGGAGATGCAAGGTTGAATCTTGTACACGAGTCCCTAAGGAAAAGTCCATGCTGAATAAAGAGCTCAATAGGATTCTGGAGGGATCCAATGTCCCACACCAAACTAGTATGCAAGGGATATACAGAGAAATTCCAGTTCAAGTAGAAAATTCAGTATGCAGCATGAATCCATAGATAGCACTAATTTGCCACTGTGCAATCCTACTTAAATAGGAAGAACTATATCTGTTTGTGAACTTTTAAAACCATATACAAACTTAACTTTATAGGTGAAGATAGTACAACTCATAGAAGGGAGAAGCTGAAACAATGGGTGAGAATTCTGGTACAGAAAGCACATAGAACTAAATGCATGAACAAACTTCTTGGAGAAACATATAATAATTGTGGTTAAAAGACATGCAACCCCTCTGCCACTACAAGAGAAAAGTGGATGTTTCCAGGATTCATCACAATATGGGCCAAGGTTATACCATATTTTCATGGAAGTTTTGTATTTTTACAAGCCCCCACAACTGACAAATTCCTTTTCCTGTAATACCAAAAAGAATACATCTACAAATGACAAAGGCACACCTTGACAGCAGAGAGGACAACTGCACAATTTGCATGTTGAAGGCGAGGAGTTACTCGCTCCACTATGTTTTCAGCTTCACGGGCATCGGTTGCTTTGTACCTTGATAATGCATCCAAAATAAAAACCTGACCCCATCTGCAAAACAAACAAGCTAGGTTGTAAACTAGTGTATCGACTTGTGTGTTGTATCGTGTATCACATAATCGTATGATACTGTAACTCTAGGAGTTTAGGTGTATACTTCTAAATCCATATAGGAATATAGATGTTTGTTTCATCTTTACAAATATATCTAAGTTCAAGAATGTAGATTCTTAGGTATACTACAGTACATGACTCGAGCAAATAAACCGATACTACCTATCACCCTAAATGTATCTTATCGGATCAACCAATATGTAACGAAATGGTAGTGTATCGTATCATAATAAACATATCGTGTACCGTATATCGTAAGATACTAAAAAAAAGTCTTATACATGATTCCAGGCTAGTCACGCCCACAACAGTAAGAAACATATTTCTTTAAAAAAGTGCAATTATGCATATAGTGCAATCAAGAGTGCTAGAAGTATATTATGGAGAAGACGATCCAATTAATCAGATGACAACGGAAAATATGGGCACCATGATCTAAACTATGAGTTGTGTTTGATTTCCCCCTCATTCCAGAGACTGATCTCCACAACAGCAATAAACATATATGACAGACCGTGTCCCAGTCGTTTTGCTGCCTTCAAAAGTTTACAAAATAAGCATACAGTGAAATCAAGAGTACTAGAACTAGAGGTATATTGAGGAAAAGTTAATCCTACCAATCTGATGACCACCTGAAAATAATATGAGAGCCATAACCTAAACTGTGAGTTATACTTAATTTCCACTTCCAGTGCCTATCCCCTACTACAATCCTCACCTAACACAGGTCGATACCAAGGTTTGTAGTATCGATATCAGCGGTATTGGATTCTGGTTCAGATCCTTCTTATGAGTACCGGTATCAGCAATTTGGGCAATTTCAGGGTTCATATCGAAGTTTCGGGAGTTCTTGGCTTCGAAAAGCTAAAGATTAATAATAATAAAATATTAAGAATAGAAAAATCTTTGATACCTGTAGCATAGTGTTGTTTCCTGTTAGTCTTCTTGAATGAAATGATATTCAACATTATTGAACCTTTCAACGGTAATAGCCGTAATATATAGTTTCGAAAGTTTAAGATGGATGTAGTCAATTTATAATATATAATTTCTTGTGTTGATGACGAATATTATCGGCACAATATAGATTATAGCATGTTGTTCATTCGACGTGGCTAAATCATTGTGTCGACGCTATTTTTTTTCATACTTCTCGTTTCTCTTTTAATTTTTATTCGCTGAATTGACCAGAAAAAAGAGCCCCAAAATGTCAGTCTCAGCCGCTAATAGTGGGGGTCAGTATCAGTTTGAGACATGCCAATATGATACGACATGGCCGATATGCCAACCTTGGTCAATACAATGCACCCTATAAACACATGTACAACCAACATAAAGGCTAATCGAAAATAAATACACTTGCAACATCTATAGGACTTTCACTCACACTCCTAACCATTTCCAGGTAGAAGAACTGCATCCACTCCACAAATGCATATACCGATCAACTACCCACAATTCACAAGAAGCATTAAACAAACCATGTGCCAAAAATCTACCTCTCTCTTTCCACTAATTACCACCCACCTCATCTTCATCTCCTCAATTCGCACATCTATTTCCATTAATTCCCTCCACCTAGCTCATCTGCATCACCTCTTTAACTTCTCAGTAAAGCAAGTCACTATTGGTACCAATCGCCCCACCCCCAAAATAGTTATGTTAGGAAGAAATATTGAGTCAAAGAAGGAAAAGAAATGATCAGAGGTGATGGAAGGATCTTATATTACAGATAGGGGCACAAGGTGCAGGAGAACGGATAAGAGTGAAGAGGAAGTTACGTGACAAGGAGATGGGAAAAACAAAAATAAAAGAAAGATATCACTGCCTTCTTTAATCAAGGACAAGTTCGGTTCCCATCAAAGCCCCTCACCATACTCCCCGCGAAAAAAAAAAAAACCACCAGGAGCAGCTTTTGGCGCTTTTGCCATTTGCCTCAAAATGACAAGCAAACCTTGGGAACCAAACTAGGTTTCATTTAGTGTTTTTGCCAAAAGGCCGCCATGAATGGCAAATGCTCCGGATGGCTGGAACAGGGACCAAGCTAGCCGTAAACCCCTTTAGGTCAGGAACGCTTTGTTCCCGATAGATATAAGATGACTTTGTAAACAGACCATATCAACTTGAGAAAACTTAACATCATTTTTTGGCACTTTTTAGCTTTGGATTGACAAATACATTTACAATATGATAAATAGTTAAAATTCAATAACTCTACAACTATTAAACACATACTAAATGTAGGCAGTTAGTGCCTAAAGTATGGCCTGGGATCATTGCGTCAACCTTACAGCCATTAGTCACCATTGAGATCCTTCCTTTTTATTCATATCCTCTTTTTTTAATAATTTTCTTACTCAAAGCTAAGGAGTAAGGGGTTTCTTTAGGGGTTTGAATGGGAGAATTGCGTGGTTAGGGTTCGGGGTAGCTCACAGGCGAGGCAAAGGTTTGGATTTGGTGTTAAGAGAGTGACGTCAACCACCCACCCTTAATCTCTTTCATTTTTTCTATACTTTCTGTTTTGCTTCTCTTCTAACAGTTTTTTCCTTTCCCTTCTCAACCAAAGTTCCAAGTGGTGGTCAAAACTGATGGGTTTCGGATCGGAATTGGAAGTTCTGAAGCTACCCAAACCGGTTTATTCAAAACCACCAACCTCCCTGCCAAAACCAATACTCATAGGAAGGGTCCAAAACCAAAACTGAGTATCTGAACCTTATTGTAAACTTTCTACTAAGTACCCATCTATAAAGCACGAAGAGACAGACAGACCAATAGATAGAGTCAGTGTTGCATCAATTGACAAGGTCAAGCTAATAGTAACAATACACTGCTGGTATTGAACAAATGAAATTTCAATGTGCAATAGCATCTCTACCAACATCTTAGTGAAAATTCCTAATCAAATTCAAGCATGTATGCAAGTAAAAGATTACAACCATATGAAACATATGACATAATGCTCCTAGGAAAACAAATAAAGTTTATAGACTTTGACTTGTTTCATTAATAGCCGAGGTAATTATTTATTTTGCTTCCATGTTTCATGAATTTGAGTACTTTTATGAAAGAAGAGATGTTAACGAACAAGGAAAACAAGAGAAATTTACAGAAATGTAAGGAGAGAAGACCATTTGTAGAGCAAACTGTGGTTATAAGAAATTTACTTACTTTAGTAAGTGAAAATGGAGCATACAATAGGCATAAGGGAAGCAACTAAATATACAACATATCAAACTAAAAATTAGAGCTCAGATGAGTTGTGAAGAACTAGGTTTTGAAAAGCTTACTCAGTGCACTCGTTCAGAGCAGTCAGCAACTTTGAAAGTGTATGATTGGTGATCTCAAATATTGGTTGAGTACTATTTTCATGAATTTCTGAAAGAGCTGCAACTGCATTTGCTACTACCATTGGATTATTGTCAGATATCAAGTCTTTGAGAGTCTCCAGAAATCCCCTATCTTCCACTAACTCAGCATTAATATCATAAAGTTTAGCAACACAAATTGCAGCTGTCTTTCGAACATAAGGATCGTCATCCTGGTCACAGAAAGTAGTAGTAATAATCCAGAATTTACATATACAACTAGAATTTAGCTATTGTCTTCATCTGAGGAAAATGGACCAACTTGTAACTATGAAGAAGATAATAGCAAAGAGCTAATGAAAAGTAAATCGAAGGGGAAGACTAATGAGTTAAAGAATGCATGGTGTAAGAGAAACCGACCTTGAGACATCTTTGAAGGGGGTCACAAAGGTACTCTGTGATTTTGTCAACACGGATACATCCCATTGTCCGGACAGCCAAAGCACGAATCAAAGGATTTGGATCTTGTGAATCCTGCAAAAATTGATGTGAAATTACAAGAACAATTTGGCTACTTAATGGAAGTATAAGATGGAGTCAGCACAATATCATACATTTTTCAACACCTAATTAATTTAGAATCATGCTTGTCATAATTTTCAGTAAATTGGATTATTTGGATCCACAATCAGATGTAGTACAAATTTGTTATCTTGACAAGTAAAATATTGAGAAATTAAAAAAAAAAAATCTGAAACCACTAAACTTTTTTGGTAAAGAACTAGAATGATGGTGAAAAGGATTGCAGCATTTAGTCTAACTCTAGTTTCCAGTTTCCAATCATTTCCATTAATATACTAAATTTTGGGACAACAACTCCAACATTGAGCTTTGCAGGCTCTCTGGCCGACTGCCCAGAACATGGCTACACATATGGATATGAATTTCATTTAAACAGAGAATTTAGAATCTGTACAGAGTGACAGCAAGGAGATAGACATAATTAACTGAATAACTTATCCGTTATAAGTCAACCTATAAATAAACATAACTAGACTCGCCTTGTAAAGGAAGCTGACACAGATAAACGCAAAAAACAGCTGACAGAACTTGGGTACATATTATATTTGGGACTTATTGCACTAGAAATCATTCCATTCCCTATGCTTCAATGTTCAACCAAAATTCCATGTTCATGCACCCCAAAGCCACTGCTAGACCCACCTCAACACAGGCAGAAAAGGATTTCCTCCATTTAACCCATTTTATTATACAACCAGGGCATGCTTCATGAGTAATTCAGAGTTTCCCTTTTGGCTCAATGCAACGCATGAGTGCTTGTAGAATCATTAAGCCAAATGACTATAGTGGTGGTGGTGGTTGGTTGTGGAAATCAAATCCATGCTGCCACATGTAAATATGGTGGAAACCAACTACAGAGCAGAAGTATTCAATCAAAATCCCAGTTAAAATAACTGCTGCAACTATGGGCTAGCCAATAAGGTTTGCAAAATTGTCTTAGCCTGATTTGTGTGTGTTTTACGCGGATGAGATTATGCTCAACACAGGCTGATCCAACGCGGGCCAGAGTTCTCGTCACTACAACCTGAATTCCGGTTGTCTGCCAACCTATGCGCTGAAGAAAAACCGGAATTCTGGTCCAGTCCACCTATTAACTGGCAGGATCTGCTATTAACTGACAGGATTTGCTATATATATATATATATATATATATATATATATATATATATATATATATATATATATTCTATTTTTTATTGATTTCTTTCCTAGTTTATTAGGATTTGTTCCTTAGGACTTAAGTTAGATTAATTACTATAAAAAAATGTAGAGAGGAAGAATATGTGGAATAATATTAATTTTGAGTTTATCATGGAGTTAACTCTTTCTAAATCTCGTGTGAGGATTGAGGTATCATCCCTCTATATTGGATCGCTGGTTTTATGATCTGTGTTTCCGTGTGTGATAGGTGGTATCAAAGCCTTCATCGTGTCGAGAGACATGTCCGAAACCAAAGCCAACAAACATCTTCCTAATAAAGAAATGGAGGATGAAGGCCTCTTTATGGTGATCCGTCGCATCGAAGCCTCTCTGCAGGAAATGAACCTATACGTCCATCGAGTTAAGTGAACAGTAGGCTTCCAGGAACCGTCGATGACACCGGTTAGAGATCTAAAAACAGCATCATAGGTGAGCCACACCCACAACTTCAGGAAAAATGGTCAAACACAGTCACGAAAGAATCGTCTATGGAAGACTCGTATGAATCCTCTAGCTCAAGCGACTCGGATGGGATCATGAAGATGACCGTGAAGGTGACAGACTGTCCAAACAATAGGATTATCATGGTCAGAACGACATCAAAAGACGACTATGAGAGAAACTTTTACGTCAACTGACACGCTGGAGGTCAATTTTGATGATGATTATGCTTACCAACATGACGGTCATAGGAAAGGTCCATATGAGAGGGGATGATTTCAAGTTGAAGGTCAACATTGTGATCTTCTATGGAAATCGGTATCGAGGAGTACATGGACCGGTTGTCGGAGGTGAACTGATTTATTTGACTACATAGAGATCTAGGTGGACAAGAATGTGAAGTTAGTGGCATGTCGATTGAAGGGGCAACGGCTTAGTGAGATAGGTCGTGGGACAAGCGTAGGCGAAAAGGAAAGAAATGAATAACCTCATATGGGAAGATTCAATTGAAGCTAAAGACGTATATCCTATTCGACGACTACGAACAACACATTCTTCATCAATACCATAGATATGCATAAGGGCAACGAAGTGTCAACGAGTATACCACGAATATTATGTCTTGCTGAGCGGAACCAAATAGATGAGACCAAAGGGCATCAAGTATCCCGCATCATGGATAGGCTCAAGCCAACGATTCAAGCTAAATCAGAGCTTATTGCATCTCTAATCTGACGGAGGTCGAGAATCGAACGTTGTAGGCAGAGCGACTACTGCAAAAAAAACAATCAAGTAGGGAGATGGTTGATCGACTTGAAACCAAATCAATGAAGCATCCAAAGAGGAATGAATAACGGAAAAGAAACCCATCAAGTGGAGACGACAACATCAACTGCGACCCTGACAACTCTGAAGAGTAAGAGACATTCCTTGGTATCCTAATTCGTATGGAAGATCGTACCTACCAAAATATGACGATTCCTTGCAAAGGAACAAGTTATTCCGAACACGGTGTACTATCAAGTTCAGAAGGTTTATAATCGTGGTCGACAGCGATAGTCAAGAAAACTTCATTAACCGATAGTTAATTAAAGTTGCACGGTTAACGAGAGAAGCACCCGGAACCGTACTCCGTCAGGTGGGTTCACCTCACCAAGCGATACCGAGTTCCTTTCTCTATCGAAACGTAAAGAGATGAAATTTACTGTGACGTGACGAACGAGCTCGACATCTATCATATGTTGGTTAAAAGGCCTTACGATTCGATATTGGCAAAAATCATGACGGACGCGACAACACGTATCAGTTGACGAAGAACGGAGAGAAGTACTATCTTACATCCTTGCAGAAAAGTACTCGAACCGAATCTTTACAAGAGGATGAGAAAGCTTTTCTATCATTGACGATCCCCACAAGGGAAGCGGACTTCAAGGAAGCCTTGATGTGCATGTCTTAGTGGTGAAGGGATTCATAAAAGCCAAAGAATGGACAGATAGAGGAGCATTCCAACATAGGTACAAAGCGGTGCTCGACAAGGTTGTAAAAGTCGATATACGCTAGTCAAGCGGGCACCGGATGCCTAGCACCTAGGCAGCCACCTAGTTCCAGGTGGTTCCAAAAAAAATCACGCTCAAAATTGCAGTAATTGTCCATAAAACACAAAAATATGCATAGTCGAACGTCAGGAGGAACTATGAGGACGCCTAGACGAGTATCGGGCGGACACCAGCCACCTAAGTCAACTTTTAGAATAGTGGTTGCTCGACGAGTAGCACTCTATTCTTCTAGAGGGTTGTCACCCATACGCGACATCTAGTATTGTATTGATCTCGTTTTCATGAAAAGTTTGCCGAATTTGCCACACTACAACATGAGTCCATGGAAGAACGAGATTCTTCGGGAGAAGATAAAGGACTTAATGCATAAGGGGTATATTAGGGAGAGCATGAGCACATGCGCAATTCCTGCCCTACTGACGTCGAAGAAGGACGTAGTCGGCGGATGTGCCTACACACTAGAGTGGTTAACAAAGTCACGATTGGCTATGAATTTCCAATATCGCGACTAGATGACATATCACACCAGCTGGGTGGAGCCAAAGTCTTCTCCAAGAAACATCTTCGAAGCGACTACCTTCAAATCTGAGTAGTTGGTCATATTGTTTGGGTTGTCTAAATCAATGAAACTTCTATTTGGCAAATGAATCAAACGCTACCCCCTTCAACTTTATCCAAACGACAATATAAAGAACTCACGGTTGAGTTGTCTACAATATGAGGAATCTCATGCATACACAATTATGCCCAATACATGGTGATCCAATACGGACCAGAAATTTCGGTCAATGCGCTCGAGAAAAATCGAAAATCCAATCAGTACAACAGGAATTCCAATCCAAGTATTAATTGGCAGGATTTACTAGTTAATTTGTATTTTTTTTATTGATTTCTTTCCTAGTTTATTAGGATTTGTTTCTTAGGCTTTAAGTTAGATTAATTATTATATAGAGAGTATGTAGAGAGAAAGAATATGTTGAATAATATTAAGAGTTGGATCAATAGAGTTATCTCTTTCAAATTATCTTGTCTGAGGACTGAGGTGCCAACCCTAGATATTGGTTTGAAGATCGGCGTTTTCGTGTCTGTGTTAGTGTTGCATGGCAAAGAAGAGTGGAGCTATAGGAGGTTCATTAAGGACTCATTCCATCCTAAAAGATCAAGCTCAAGATAAATTATGAAGGACCCACATCTATACCACTACGGAAACACAGTATTAAGCTCCAAGACAAGGATTAAAGTATTGACCGATACCGCTACGTATCGGCCCGATCGGATCGGATTTGGCGGTTGTCGATCCGATATACTCCAAAAAAATCGGTATCGGACGAAACAACAGTGTAAATTTTGGGATCGGCTCGTATGGCCGTTCCGGACCCGATACAAGGTTCGTGACAGACAAAAAAAAGGGAGAATCGAATTTCCGACAAAAGAAAAAGCTTGCCATGCGTCCAATCCCACAGAAAAAACCAATAATGTAAATTTGTAACAGTTGGGAGTAAATATTCTATAAATAGAAGCAACATTTTCCACAAACAACCACAAATCACAAAGGAAAACAATAGATCGGAGAGAAATCATAAAAAAAATTTACCTAATTTTCAGGTAATGAAGTCATCTTCTTCGACCGCCGCCGCCGACTGGACAGTCGAGGATTTGAACCCTTCTCGACCACCGCAGTGCCACAGCCGACGCCTATGGTAGAGGGGGAGGGGGAGTCCATTAGTGGAGGGGAGGCGGAGCCCAATGGTGGAGGGGGAGCCACGGAGAGAGAGAGAGAAACATTTCGGCCGAAATGCTTTCTTTCTCCTCTATACGATATATGTAGGGGTGGTGGATTAGGGTTTGTGACATAAAAAAAATCACTTGAAAGGTCGAACACATGACCGAAGTTTGCCAGACGTCACACATATATCATCCCTCTAACCACATAACCCATTTAATTCCAATGTATAACTCTGGCATGTTTAAATATATATATATATATATATATATATATATATATATATATATATAGGGTAAAGTGCAAAAAAACCCTCGTTAAATATGTGCCTTTTGCACTAAAAGATTCCATGCTCTTAAAATTCCCAAAAGTATGAAATATGCTCATTTTGCCCCCAAATGACAATTTTACCCCTCCCTCCCCCCCTCCTTCTTCGGCTGTGTTCGCCAGCGACGGAGGCGGAGGGGGGGGGTGGGGGTCGGACGGGGGGGAAGGGGGGGCGGGCGGGGGGGGGGGGGGGTGGGGGCGGGGGGTGGCTCGCCGGCGAGGAGGGGCAAGGGGGTCGGGGCCGGCGAGGGAGCCGGGGGTCGGGGCCGACGAGGGAGCGGGGGGGTCGGGGCCGGCGGAGGAGGAGGAGGGGGGTCGAGGCCGGCGAGGGAGGAGGGGGGGTGGGTCGGGGGAGCGCTCGCCGGCGAGGAGGGTGGGGCTGGGCGCTCGCCGGCGAGGGGGGGGGGATCGGGGGGGTCAGGGGGGCTGGGGGATCGCCGGCGGGGGGTGGTCGGGGGGGCTGGGGGATCGCCGGCGATGGGGGGGATTGGGGGCTCGCCGGCGCCGGCGCCGCCGGAGGGGGGGGGAGGGGTATTTTTGGTATAAATTTTTTAAAATTTGGCTGGAGGGGCCTAATCGAGCGGATATATTATCTAAGGAGGGGTAAACTGACAAAAAATTCTAAAAGGTCTTTTAGTGCAAAAGGCACGTATTTAACGAGGGATTTTTTGCACTTTACCCTATATATATATTGTATCTAACTATGTATATAGTATATACTCTAATATATATAATTATATATAATTATATATATTAGAGTATATACTATATACATAGTTAGATACAATATATATATATATATATATATATATATATATATATATATATATATTAATTATTGTATCTAACTATATATACAATATATAATTATATATATTAGAGTATATACTATATACATAGTTAGATACAATAATATCTACCAATTGATATCTTTCCACAAATAATTGAAATTCCATTTCTTGATCTCTATCTTCAATTTTTGGAAATTTATGATATATATATATATATATATATATATATATATATATATATATATATATATAAATTATTGTATCTAACTATATATACAATATATAATTATATATATTAGAGTATATATATATATTATTGTATCTAACTATGTATATAGTATATACTCTAATATATATAATTATATATTGTATATATAGTTAGATACAATAATTTATATATATATATATATATATATATATATATATATATACTCTAACCATCCCAAGCCAAGCTTGGATTCGCCCCTGGAACCAGGTAAATTGTTTCTGGAATCGCTCCTATTGGGATTCGAACTCCTGACCACTCGGGCCGCATGCATCTCTCTCAACCACTAGGCTAGAGGTCATTTGCGTCTTATATATATATATATATATATATATATATATATATATATATATATATATAGTATAACATAGTTTGATACAATATATGTAGTTAGAAACAATATATGTGTATATAATTATATAACTATATTATTGTATATATATGTATATATATATATATATATATATATATATATATATATATTATTATATACATATATGAATATTGCATCTAACTAAGTTACTATATATATTATATATATTATTATTATATATCCGTATTACATATATGATATATTGCATCTAACTTTTTTTATATGTAACGTTTTTTGAACTTTTTTATATCAATTTTAGGATTACATAATGACGTTGAAAAGTCGTACGCAGGAGGAAAAGGATAATAGTTGGAGACATGGCAAATGTGTTGATGCACCTAATAGGAGGAAGGTGCAATGCAATTATTGTGTCAAAAAGATGGACGGAGGAATTACTCGTCTTAAACAACACTTAGCTAGTATTAAAGAAAACGTATCATCGTGTCCTGAAGTACCATTTGAGGTAAAAAGAGAAATGTTGTTGTTTGTCGAGGTAAACAAAAAGATAAAAGAATAGCTGACCGAAGAAAACAACTAGTAGAGAAGGAGTTGACAAGGACAGCTCGTCAAGGAGATTCCTACTCAGAAGAAGATGATGTTGAAAAATTCACGGACCTTAGAAGTGACATGAGAGAAAGTAGGAGAGAACATGCAGCTAGGGAATATAGTAGACATTGAGTGTAGGGGACAGAGAAACAGAGTCTAGCAGGGGTTCGACGTTAGGTGGCCGATCAAAGTCGGTCACATATCATAAGGAGGAGGTGAGAAATATTCCAGAGGTAGGAGGAAGGAGTATGGACCCATATGTCCTAAGAAAACAAGGGACAAAACAGCCTAAAATAAAGGGTGACCTTAAAGGGATAAAGAATGCTAAAGAGCATATAGGAATATTTATATCAAAAAAATTTATATATAATAATATACCGTCCAATGCTGCTAAAAGTCCACACTATCAACCAATGATAGATACCATAGCAACTTGTGGGAGTGGAGTGAAAGGTCCAACTCCTTATGAGATTTCAAATACATACTTAGATATAGAAATAAGTAACATGGAGGAGTACTTGAAATATTTTCATAGATATTGGGATGAATATTGGTGCACCATTATGTGCGATGGATGGAGTACATAGAACAGAAGATGCATCATTAATTTTCTTGTGTATTCTCCACAAGGAATGATATTTCTTAAATTTGTAGATACCTCTGACAAATACAAAGATGGTAATTATATATTTGGTCTGATGAATGAAGTTGTGGAAAAGATTGAAAAAAATAGGATCGTCCAAGTAATTACTGACAATGACCTCAACTACAAGGCAACGGGAACGAAGTTAATGCAAGTGAGAACACACTTAACTGAATTTTTATTATTTTAAATAAAGCTTCATTATATTTATTATTTTTATGTTTGTATGCAGGTGAGAAGAAACTTATATTAGACTCCATGTGCAGCACATTGTATAGATCTAATGTTCAAGGATATAGTTACTGATCCAATTATTAGACCACTAATACAGAAGTCTTAAGATCTGACTTGTTTCATATATAATCATGGTTGGGCTCTTAGCATCATGAGAACCGAGACTCAGAATGAAAAATTGGTTAGACCAGTCATCACTAGGTTCGCTACCAATTTTCTTCCTTTAGATTTCATCCTTAAACATCAGGCTGATTTAAAAAGGATGACAAACATAAGGGGTTGGACAGAGAACTACATGAAACTCAATCGCAAAGACAGAAAAAAGGCAAATGTGGTTGTCAGTTTAATCGACAGTCAAACTTACTGGACAGAGAACTGCAATAGCAGTCACCCCTGCAATATCCCTCCAGTAAATTTGGCTGTCGATTAAACTGACAACCACATTTGCCTTTTCTCTATCTTTGCGATTGAGTTTCATGTAGTTCTCTGTCTAACCCCTTATATTTGTCATCTTTTTTTAAATTAGCCTGATGTTTAAGGATAGAAT
>JANAVB010008550.1:100000-159297 GCA_029216955.1 Iris pallida
TGAATACCCGTTAAGATTGAACCTAACCATACATGTCCTCCAATTATATCATCTAAATCGTCCACATTAACAATCCATCCTTCTCCTCCAAAGGAGGATTTTAGTAAATAATCAATATAACACTTGGGCTAAGGGTCAAGTTGTTAATTTTTCTTACATCTGCCCCCCCCCCCCCCCCCCCCCCCCCCTTGGCCCAGGTATCATATACACCCTCAGAATAAAAACCTTGAATACTAGGAGAAAAAAACACACCTATACCTAACAATATTAAGTGAAGTGCACATCAGGAAGGGAGCCTCGCTCCATCTATATTGAGGCGTTAACAAAAGAGCCCCATTCGCTCATACGTACACTCATACGAACACAACTATGAGTAGATAGGATCCATTGAGGAAAAATGGGAGGAAACTGTTTGACATATTTGAACATGTACAAGGGGAGAAATAGATGGCAAGTGCCGGAACCAACCATCTAATATTCGGAGAGTCAAGTCTAACTAGGGCAAGGAATTTTCTTTTCTTTCAACACAATCATACTAAAGGATTAAATAATAAAATATTACAAAGTACATACCAGGATTTCAAGAGCTTGCATGAAATCATGATAGTCTTCCTATTTCCAAAAATTATGACAACTAGATTTTAGTACATTGTGAATCACCTAAAGTCATTTTAGCTTAACCTCTGGTATAATGCATACATGGCTATTACGTCCCCCTATGTTATCCGAACTCTCCACTTCAAGGAGAAATACCCGTGTCGACCCTTTAGGACATGGGTATGGGTATGGAATCCGTATCCGATCCTCCATGGTGACAATCGGATCCTTCATAGTGACAATCGAAAGACTAGTAGTGAAGTAGATAGTTTATTTTAATGTGGTAGTGATGTAGATAGTTTATTTTAATGTGGTAATGGTGTAGATAGTTTATTTTAATATGGTAGACTGGTAGTTAAGTAGTAGGGGAGCTGAAGAGACGGTCCCTTAGGGACTTATTGAACTAGTTGAGTAAAGTTTACTAGTAATTTATAATTACAGGTTGCCTTTTTACGAAACCTTAGTCATATCCCCGTACCCGTACCCAAAATTTGGATCCTTTTTAGCCGAGTTTGTGTGTCCTTCAATTATGAGTTTGAAGGGCCCGACTCCTGGATATGTACCCGTACCCGACACCCGTACCCGAGTCCAGGTAACATAGACGTCCCCTCTTTGTATTAATGTTGGTAGATCCCATTTCCAGAGTTAGAAAATTCCAAAACCTATAACAAAGACTCTAGAGTCGGTGTCCAAGCAAGATAATTGTTGCACTAAATAGTTGTGTGATCAATAATAATAACAACAAGGCCTTTATCCACAATTTTTGGGGTCGGTTGTTTTAATCATTTTCTTCCATTAATTCTTCCATTGAGCTTTGTTAAGGACCATGTCCTCTGGAACACTAACAAAAAATATCCTTCTTTAAAACTTCAAGCCATGTTACTTTAGGCCTACCTCTACTCCTACTAGCTCCTTTAACTACCATTTTATTGCTCCCCTCACCAGAACATCTATTGGTTTGTGTTGCACATGCCCAAACCACTTGAAACAATTTTCTTTCTTCTTGTCCTCCATTAGAGCCACCTCTAACTTTCCAAGAAAACACTCATTTCATTTCATATATTTTAATGTATTGCTGCTCATCCATCTTAGTTTTCTGGCATCACTAGTTTTCTGGACATGTTGCTTCTTAATTGCCCAACATACTAATCCGTAAAGCATGGGTGGTCATACAGCCAAGCTCTGTGATCAATATTACACATCAAATGAAATTCTTCTGCAATTAAAAAATTGAAGAGTCACAAAGCACTTTGTCTCCATAGTTATGTTACACGGTAAACTTGTTTTTCTAAACCAACTAAAATATAGCTAATTATTGTATTGTATACTTCTATACACGAGTAACAGTACACTGACAGTCATTATTAAGGGAGTAAGCAATAAAGGGCAACATAGAGAACAATTTGTATACTTCAGCTGCATTCAACTATAGACAAACCTTACACCAATCAACTATAGAAAATTACACTACTTTCCCAACTTTATAAAATGTTTCTGAAATTTTATATGATAATTAGTCCACTATACAACAACAGGCTGCCAATTTGTAATATTCTTTTATAGCATGACTTGGGGGAAAACTCAGATATCTACTTGAAGCATGTGCAAATACAATTGTAGCATAATGATGAAAATAAATGTAATGTTCAGCCTGTTTCTTACCTTGACAAAAGTATTGACGGCAAGTATGGCTAGATCAGGTTGGCTCTTAGCATAATTTATAAGATAAAGATAAACAAGTTTCTTCAGTTCCAGATTCTCAGTTTGCATGCAGTTCACAACATCCGTAAACAGTGAAGAAACATCCTTTCCGACGGTCATCGCAGCAATCACCTTCTTCACAGCATCTTTCTTCTTATCCTAAACAGCAAAAGTACAGTATCTTTAGCGTCCTATTTCAACACAAACACACACACACACACACACACACAACAGAATAGCTTATTTTCGAAAAGGCAGCATTCTTCCACAGAAGATTAAATTAATTATGCATTATGACCAAATGGACAACAGGGGAAAGTCATACTGGCATTAGAATGCCATTTACTCATTCATGCTTAAATTTTTAAAGTAATAGTTTATACTTTATAGATTCATCAACTCATAAACATCTGATATATGCTATCCTGAACAGAAACAAATATGACATGATATGGACACAGCGACACGGACAATGCATTGATTTTGGTACGTCCTACTGTTTGTTGAGTGTTTCTACTGCGTGTGATACCTGTTCGACACGACACAACAGTCACGGCACCAATTACCGGTGTATCCATGCTATCTAGGATATAACACATTGTTTATCAAATTTTATGTTGAACAGACAGACAGGAATACAACACGAGACAATATGGACAAGGCGACACAGAAATGGCAACAGTTTCAATATGGATCTCGGACCCCTTATTGACAGTTTCAGAAGATTTCAGTGATTTTGATTATGACCACTTCAGTAGTTTATTTGGTTCGAGTGGTTTCAGTGTCTATTTCATCTGATATTGCAAACCTTGCTGATTTTTAGTGTCAGAGCAGTGTCCATTGGGACGACACGACACAACACAGGAACGGCACTGATTTTCTAAGTGTTCATGCTTCCTAGATCCCATGCAACAGGTCTAATCTCCACTTCTCCATCTGCCAAGAAAACTGAAAACTACCTCCTTGATAAGGTAGTCAAACGCGAAAGGCGCACTCGAGGAGCAAAGGATCCATATTGCCTGATGCGCAAGGCGAACTGAAGGTGCGCACCCGAGCGAAGCGAGACGCAAAAATAAAAAATAATAATAATATATGTACATAAATATAAAAAATTAGTAAAGCAAAAAAATAAAACCAAATAACATATTACAACCAATAAATACGTGTTAAAACATAACCAAGTGAACTAGCAGAGTAGCAGTAGCAATAACATTCAACAAAACTAACAAGAGTTTGTATTCTACCTGCCATGCTTTTAGTAAATTTTAGTTTTTTCACTTCAACTGTAAACAACTTTGGTAACCGTGAAAAGGGCTACCTTCCTCCCACTTATATGAGGTAACGGCCATCTCCATGCCTCAAAGTTTTTATAAAAGAACAAAAAACCAAAAACATCATAAGACGCGCATTTTTTGGGTCGTGCCTTGCTGAAAGGCGCACCTTTGGTGCGTCCGGAGAAAAGTGTCTTGCCTAGTGAGATGCGAGGCGCAACTGTTGCGCCTTTCTACAAGGCACGTCTTAGGTATGACAGAGGCGCGTCTTTGACTACCATGCTCCTTGACTATTGATAGTGGTATAAGAGACCTCACAAGATGCACAAGCTTCAAGTTTTCTTGCTCAAAGAACTACTAACCAATTCTATCAGTTCTTTCTGATTTCAATGGCAGAAATAACCTAATCTGCAGAATCATCCTAATTTTATGAAAAATGCTTCCAATCTCCACGTAAAAGTTGTCCAATTTTCCAAATTTTGATTTGTTGGCATTAGATAGCCCAATCTAAAACTTATGATATCCACAAAATTGAAAATTACAAACCAATTGACCAAGTTTTCTTCTATAATAATCTAAGAAACTAGTTAATTTGATTTATGAATCTACTTTTCTAATCTCCATGTATAAAATGCCTTAATTCATAATCATTTACAAAAATATACTGGAAATCAAGAATCTAATCCAACTAAATGAGTCATTATTTTTTTATTTCAATGTCACAAAAGCCCTAATCTCTAGAATCGACTCAGGTCCCTTTACCAAACATTTCAAGTAGTAATGAATCGAGTTCAGTCCTAATTTTATGAGAACTCCTTCCAGTTGATTTATTAGCATTACAAAGCATAATTGAACAACTTTTTTTTCTAATAGCCATAGATATGCCTTGATTCATGATCATTTACCAAAATCTACTGGAATCTAGAATACTTAGGGTCATTTGCCGAACATTTCAAGGAGTTTAGCCTAATTTTATGAGATACCCTTCCCATCTGCATCTAGAAATTCGCCCAAATTACCACTCTTTCTTGTTTCTTAGCATCGCATAGCCTGATCTAAAACTTAGGATGTCCAAAAATCACAAAGCAGTGCATTAATTCATGGTCATTTTACCAAAGTCCAATGGAGACCTAGAATCTAACGAAGGGAGGAACAAGGCTTTGACCATATATAAATTTTCGAGAAGCAATTTTTGCCTAATTTATATGAGAGATCCTTAAAATTCCATGTAAAAGTTGTCCAAAATCCCAAAAGAATTGATCCTTTAGCACTAAATAGGCCAATTTAACCTTTATTTGTCTTAATTCCCGTGTTAAAAAAATGCCTTGATCGATGTTCGTTTTAACAAAATCTCCTGGCAACCAAGAATCCAAGAACGGAGGAGACGGAAACGGTTCTGGAGTGCGCCAACGCATTTCGGAGTGCCAGTGTCTCGCCCAAGACATTTCCGAGAAGGACACTGACACGGCCAACCAAAACCTAAATTCGTGATGATTATACCAAAAATCTATAGGGATTTCGACGAATTTAAGCGCGGAGGAGCGAGATTCGGATCAGATCCGAGCGATATCACTCGGATCGGAGCGACCGAAACCCTAATACCAGATCCGAACCAATCAGCGATGGAAAGAGGAGAGGAGAAGAATGTAACCTTGTATTGAGAATTGAGCTCTTCCTTGAGCTCGGGAATCTCTCCTTTCTTCGTAGTCGAGAAGTACTTCGAGTCGTGTCCGCTCATTCTTCCTCCTCTGCTGAACGAAATGAAATAGTAGAATTTTTGTTTTCTTTGTAGTCGAGAAGTACTTCGACTCCCATGACTATGAATATGTCTATGGGCGAGCATAGTAACAGGTCGGGTTGGGATGGAGCATCGTAACGGGTCGGGTTGGAATGGGTTGGGTATCGGGTAGGGTTGGTTGGGTCGGTTCTACTATCCGATTACAAAAAAGACTCTTGGTGCGCGCGCCTGTGCACGCAGCCGGCGGAGCGCAGCGGCCCTCTCCGCTTCCACCCTCTCCTCCCCCCCCCCCCCCCCCCCACCCCCCCTCCTGCTTCGCCGGCCGGTTGCCTCTGTCCGTACAGGGGCAGCGCCTCTTTCCCCTGCCCCTATCCCCCCTCCTGCTCTGCTTCCGGCCGGCCCGCCGTCGGCCGGACCGTCGCCTGCGTGCATTGCGCGCTCATAAGCGCATGCCAAGCAGCACGGTTGATCCGATTATGGGTTCATATGTAGATTAGCGTAGGGGTGAGCATATAACGGTTGAAAACCAAAACCGAATCGAATCGAAATATGACAAATGGTTTGATTTTTCAGTTATCGGTTCAGTTTTCGATTTTTGATCTGAGTAACCAAATCGAACCAAAAATCAATTTAGATCTAGTAATTTATCAAACTACTCTCAATTTATATATGGTAATATTTTTTCTAACCTCTAACTGAGCGCACTCTCTCCTCATATTCTCTGTTGGTACTTCTTTGAGCATTCTCTCTCTACCCTTAAACTATATATACTAATATTTCACTTTATGTATTGTAATAATTTATAATACAATAATGTCAGATTTACTTTTAAGAAATGTTATTTAAATAGGTCCATTTGCTAAAAATTTGAAGGCCCGACCAATTGGCCCATGAAACCGAACCGACCGAAAACCGAAACGAATTAATTCGATTCTGTTGTGATTTGGATAAACCCAAATATGGATGTTCTTATCCAACCCACAACAACCTCTCTATCTTATTCCTTCTTTATATGTTATCAATGTGAAAAGCTACGTACATTCTTGCTGGCTACCAATATTCTTTCCTTTCTCTTTTATTTTTACAACACGTTATCAGCACGGATTGCTCTAGACGCTCCAAGTCGGTGGTTTAACAAGTACCGCCACCGATATATTTTATCCTCCAATCAAGCACCATTGTTCGAGGAATCCGAAGAGCACACCGCTAGGAAGCAAGTCGCCGGTTTAGCGATCGACTCTTCGTGTTGCAGTTTTCCATAAAACAACATGCCAACTCAGGTTTTATTTTTCCATTCTTTCTTTAAGTTTTTTCAAATATATTCAGCAGCATGTCCTTTATGTAATATATTATTATCCACATAGCATGTTTGACAATTTACCATGATTATTAAATCTTTGGAAAAATCAATTTGGATAATGTATTCTTTATGTATTGTTGTTGCCGAGTGGATAATTTGTTGACCCCAAGTATGCTTGAAATTTCATAAAAGTTCATATTCTGATGAATTGCTTTCCGTGCAAACAGTATTTCTTTATCAAATTTTATTTCATGTTCATGCTAAATTGAACTTTCACTAAGATGTTTATGTTATGTGTTCAAATTGTTTTTCTTGTATATTACTTTTGAGCCAGGATTGAGTAAATATGGGTCCATATGTATGATACTGTACTCTGTACTAATTATTGTGTAGAAATTTTTTTTGGTCAACGGAGACGATAGTCTCGGAAAGGATAGACTTGACTCTCTATCTAAAGGATTTGGATTGGCACGAATATACCATTTCTTAGTATTATCAACTAATATTCAGTGTATACCCATATTTGATCCAAATCCATATTTTGCATAATGGATAGCATCATATCATATGAACATCATTTTGTTTGGTATGCTCATCTCTATTATTTGATTACATCCGCGTATAGCAAAGTGTTGCCTATATGCTTTTAAGGACTGAAATCCAGTTGCATGTTATAGAAGATACTTATAACTTTTCAAAGTTGCAAGTTACTCTGATTTTTATTTGGTAATTTAATCATTCTATGACAAGTATACCTAGTGAATAGCATGGATGCATACACTATAGAGAATCTAAAATTATCTCCATGTCTTTTCATCTACTATAAGGCTGGATTATGTCTGAGATATTTAAAATTTTTGTTGTTTATGCATAATATAAGCTATTTGTTTGATTGAGTTTTGTACCACCCAAATGGGTGCATGCATGACAGATATTGCGCAGCATGTCTGGGGGAACCCAGTCGCCCGCAAATTAGTTTTGCAGGTTGCAGTGGGTTGCTGGCCCCCGAAAGGCCATAAATTTAATGTTGGTATTATAAGCTATCATAGACCTGGAGTTCTATATTTATAATAAATTTCTATTGATTAATATTTTTTTCTTATAAGTATTAATAAATATATTGTTCTATCTAGGAAATGGAATTCATGGGAAATCTAGATAAAGACAACTTTTGCTTGATTGATAGTGCTACCACTCACACAATTCTTAAAAATAAGATATTTTTCTCCAATATCACTAATAGTGCAAACGTAGTATCCACGATAGCCTGTCCCGCTCACATTATTGAAGGTTCCGGAAGAGCACTATTAATTTTACCCAACGGAACCCACCTATCTATACAAAATGCCTTATATTCTCGTAGTTCCAGAAGAAGCTTACTGAGTTTTAAGGACATAAGGGCTAACGGGTATCATATTGAAACCATGAGCGAGGATAATAAAGAATATCTTTGCGTTACCTCTAGAATAGGGAACCAGAAGTTCGTTCTAGAGAGATTTTTCGGCTTATCACTAGGGATCTACTTCACTCACATTGGGGTAGTCGAGTCTCATATCTCTATGAGCCAGTAGCTCATCTGTAGTTCAGGATCCATCACTGGCCAGATACCAAAAGATACCCTCAACTTTAAACTTTCGCATGACCGTCTGGGCCATCCTGGGACTATGATGATGAAAAAAATTATAAATAATTCCAGTGGCCATTCTTTAACAACACGTAATATACCTAATGGTCATTTTTGTGTCCCATGTTCACAGGGAAAACTTATTACGAGACCCTCAATCCCGAAGATTAGCTCCGAATCACCTCCTTTTCTTTATAGAATTCAATGAGATATTTGTGGACCAATCCACCCCCTAGTGGACCTTTCAGATACTTTATGGTATTAATTGATGCTTCATCTCGTTGGTCTCATGTTTGTCTTTTATCATCCCGAAACTTGGCTTTTTCTAGTCTATTGGCCCAAATCATTAAGCTCAGAACCCATTTTCCTGATCAAACTATCAAATCAATAAGACTAGATAATGCAGCTGAATTTACCTCTCAAACTTTTAATGATTTTTGTCTATCCTTAGGAATATAGGTTGAGCATCATGTTCCTCATGTGCATATCCATAATGGTTTGGCAGAATCTATGATCAAAAGACTCCAATTGATAGGTAGACCTTTACTTATGCAGTCCAAATTATCTATTAGTGCTTGGGGTCATGCAATACTTCATGTTGCATCCTTAACCAAGTTAAGGCCAACATCTTACCATGAGTTATCTCCTTCTCAATTAATCTCTGGATACCAACCAAATCTTTCCCATATTCGAAAATTTGGTTGTGCAGTTTATGCCCCTATCCCTCCATCAAAGAGAACCAAAATGGGACCCCAACAACGATTGAAAATTTATGTTGGCTTCGAATCTTCCTCGATTATTAAATTTTTAGAACCATTGACAGGAGATATCTTTACTGCAAGATTTGCTGACTGTCATTTTGATGAGATAGTCTTCCCGACGTTAGGGGAAGATAAAAAGGGAGATAAATGCCTTGTTCCAGAAGAACGTCGTGAAATATCATGGTATACTCCAACTTTATCTCACCTCGACCCCAGAACTCTCCAATGTGAACAAGAAATTAGGAGAATTAGTCACTTACATTCTATAATTCAATTGCCCGATGCATTTAATGATGTTGCAAAAGTGACTAGGTCACACATACCAGCTATGAATGTACATTCTAAAATAGAAGTACCAAAAGACCAATACAAGAATCAAATGAGTCGAATCCACATCAAAAACGTGGGAGACCTAAAGGTTCCAAAGACTCAGCTCCTCGGAAAAGGAGACTAAACAATATTGCATACCCTAATGCTCCTGAAGAAACAGCTCTTGAAAAGAGCATCCCCTGAAGAGGAAGTTCATGACGGTCTGGAAGATGTCATGAACCAAAAAAACAAATTCTCCAAAATAGTGCATATCGCTCCGGTCGAGGATATGCCTCGGATCCCAGAAGAGACTGAGAAAGAGGTACCGGTACCCAACAATAATGAGAAATCTGTGTTTTACACATACTCAGGAGAAATCTGGAATCGAAAAGAGTTTGTCATGGATGACATTTTCTGTCACGCCCCAGAACCAGAATACTGGAGAGCGGGGGACAGACACAGCCAGCTACGTACATTGAAGTGAATCCCATCTCGTAATACGATCACGGCTGTCAAGATGCATGAGGGTTTACTACAAGCCATCAGTCTCTTATGGCCATGAACAAGCCTAGTGTCTCAATCTCAAGCAAGTAAGTAAATGTTACAAGATGTTAGATCATCATACATACAAAGTAAGGCGTCCCAAACATTACATATTCAGATGATCATGAAGCTAGTCATACAAAATGTGAAGACTAGCAAGAGTTTCAGTCATACATGATCAACCCTAGGATTTCTCAATCATGTTACAGCCTATAGGCAGACAATAAGTAAAGTTGCAAACGAGCTAACACTTGCTCGACGGCTAAACGCCTCAAAAGAATATTTTTACAAGGGAGTGGGAGAGCAAAATAAGAACCCACTCGTTGCCAGGATTGCGCCTAGTGGTCACCATCTGGCTGGAAGGCAGGAAGATCCTCAGGAGCTACTCCGAAATATGGCCATACAAAACCAGCTGGGTCAGACCCCAGAAAGAGCAAGTGCCACAAGAGAGGCTTCACTTAAGAACTAAAACCAGCATATTGGCACATGATACATAAAGGATAACGAAAGACATGAGTTAGAGAAAGCAGGGTGATAAACGATAAGATAACTAAAGGACTATTTCGGTAACCAAGTTACAACCCATAAACCAAACAAGGACCGGGTTATAACCCTTCACCTGAACAGAACTTAGTCTCTAACCAATTATCGATAAGGTAAAGCACACACAAGCATGTCCTGAGATAGCCATGTACTGGATCTAGGCAAGACTAGACAATATAGGACTCCATCCATCATTCACGGCCAAGCAAAGAGTACGGCTTGATACTTTAACTAACTAGGGTTATCACAAGCCTAGTTACTAACAAGGTGCATTGAGATGTTCCAACAGCCACAAGCCCTGCAGTCTTAATCCAGGTTATCCGGTCACAAGTTGAGAGAGTTGGATTAGGTGACTTAGAGGTGCAACACATGACAGTGTACTGGAAATGTGCCCTACTCGACGGCAGGCTACAAGTCCAATTAAAAGCGCCCAGATAACGGGACTGCCTGTAGCTGGGAAATCTCTTCATGAACTACTTGATCACTCTATTCATTATCCTAGTCAGATTCAGTATGAATCCCTGACCGTGGAAATCAGGAATTTATATCCTAGACATGATGCAAGACGAAACATGTAGCTTATACAAGCACAAACATCCACGGTGTCAAGACAAGAGTTACTTAGCAAGTCGGGATAGCCGTCGCAACAGCTTATCAAGATTATGATGTAGGTTTACTTTATCGAGTCAAGAGTGCGTCACAACGGACCACCATCAAGAATTATCATGTCAATTTACTTGTTACTTGTCAAGATTACTTGTCAGAAGTGCGCCTCGACGGACCACTATCAAGATGGTACAAGTCGTGTTCATGTCTACATCAATACTGGCAAGTCATGCTATGCTCAACAAGTTATCGAGTCGGGTCGTCACAAGATAGGTCAAATGCCAAGAATAAGCAATTGGCATAAAACCAATAATTAAAGGACAAATCATGCAAGGGGCAAGGGGTACCATGACCAACAATTGGCATTAGCCAAGTTGGGCAAGGGTGATAAGCTGCGCCAGGCACTAGGGGGTGCCAAGGCTACAAGTCAAGTTACGCCAAAGGCAAATCGGGTCAAGACAGGCTGGGTTGCGCCAGAACAAGTCGGGCCAAGTCGGGTTGTGCAAGGCACTAGGCTACGCGAGGCTAGTTTGCGCCAGGCTAGGGTGCGCCAGAACAAGTCGGGCCAAGTCGGGTTGCGCCAGGCACTAGGCTGCGCGAGGCTAGTTTGCGCCATGTCACGCCCCAGAACCAGAATACTGGAGAGCGGGGGAATGACTCAGCCAGCTACGTATTACGGGTAGATGAATACCGTATAATACGATCAATGCTGTCTACAAGACGAGGGGGTGCATACTACATAAAAGTCTCCCTATGGTCACTTTACTTCTATTGTCTCAATCATTCAAACAAGAAACAAAAATAGAGGACATGTGAGATAAAGCAGTAAGGCGTCCCAAACGCTTAGTCAAAATGTTCTTGAGATCTGGCTTTACAAACGTAGCCAGATGATATAGCAACATATACACAATTGTTATTAGCTGCAGTCTGACTTAATTACAATTATGTAAAAGTAAGTGCAAGACTATCCGACTAACATGTCGGTGCCAAGCGGCAAAATGTAAAGTAATTAACAAAACGAGCGGGGAAGTAAGGAACCCACTCGAGTCCTCCTGCGACCATCTCTCTAGTGTTGACCATCTTGGAGGTAGAAGTAAGCTGGATCCTCAGGGACCGGCTCTAAATCTGGCCATGCAAAACCAGAGAGGTTAGACCTCTAATAGCAAGTACCGCAAGGGAGCACGATATGAGGAATGGAGCCAGTAATAAGAGAATATGATAATAGATCTCTGCTATCTACTAGGACTCACACAACATCACGACACTTCGAACCAACCTCCCAACCAAACAAGGACAGAAGTTGGCCCGTCATGTCCTGACATTCTGATCATCTCAGTTAAGTAACAGAGTAGGTACAGTACACAAACAAATCAATTTAAACGGCCAGGCAACTACTACGGCTTGCTATTGTGAGTCCCAAGTTATCCTGGAATTATGCAATAAAGGATTTCTCAGTTCTTACTATGCGCAAGCAATGCTAGTTTACCCAGTCAATCAATTGCGCCAATCATGAATTAGACGAGTCCCAGCGGGACGCCCGTCACATATATATACAATATTCAATAGATAATATAGCCAGATACAGCTCCCTGCCCGTGTGGCAGATTTGCAGTTTCTGTGGGGACCAACCGGCCTGTCGGGCACTACTAGTCCCAAGAGGGCTGCCATGTAAGAACTCGGGAATCCATTCTCTCCATGCAATCATTATTTTATTTAACTTAATAGTCTCTATGTTGAGTGAAGTACCATGCCGTAGATTATGGTCATTCAGAATGAGTACTTTCGTACGGGGTACGATATGCACAAGTCTACAATTGTACCAGTGAGGTCAGGTTGTAGGTCTTACATAGCGTAATGCAACAATCAAAACTAACCACGGGGTAATCATGCCTTGACCATAAAGTACACATGCTTCTTTGGTAAGATAAATAAATAATAAATGAATTGAAGCCTGCATGTGCCTGTATGCCAACATTCGGGATTAGCCAGTCGATTTCAATAGTTCATAATTAATATGAATGTGTCTCATTCATTCAATTCAAAAAGACGACTAGCCAGTCTCTTAGTTCCAACTAGGAACGCATGATCAATTATTAGTCAAGGTCACAATCATTATCAATGGTGACAAGGCATGAAAGTCAACTAGTATTCAGTGGGGTCGAGTCTACAACTCTCAGGGTTTAATTCCAGTCAATCGGGGTATCTATAACTCAATTCACGACACATGGTACATCCCACGTAACAATCTATATTTAACAGAAATATTAACATATCATAATTATATCAAGTTTATGCCAAAAGGCGTAAGGATATAAAATGGACGTTAAATATCTAATAAAATATCAATATACAGGGCTATAGAAGATCTAGGGTATGTAGGATCAGGTCCAGTTGCGCCTAAACATCAGGTTGCGCCTGAGTCAGACTGCGCTCAAGTCAGACTACGCTCAAGTCAGACTACGCTCAGGTCAGGCTACGCTCAAGTCAGCGTACGCTCAGGTCAGGCTACGCTCAAGTCAGCGTACGCTCAGGTCAGGCTACGCTCAAGTCAGGCTACGCTCAGGTCAGGCTACGCTCAGGTCAGCGTACGCTCAGGTCAGGCTACGCTCAAGTCAGGCTACGCTCAGGTCAGGCTACGCTCAAGTCAGCGTACGCTCAGGTCAGGCTAGCGTATGGACTCCATACGACTCCTCTTCAAGGCAGCGTATGTACTCCATACGACTCCTCATCAAGGCAGCGTATGTAAGTCATACGCCTCCAAAAGGCAGCGTATGAGTCAGACTGCGCTGCGCTAAAGAGCGCGTGCAGCTCAGTGGCACAAGCTAAAAAGCTCACGCACACTGCTCACTGTCTTCTCCAAATCAGCAAGAACTCCATGGTTTGAACCCAAAGCTTCAAAAGTCCATAACTTGGTCAAAATAAGTCCAAATCCAACTTTTTAAAGGTCAAAATTGGGTATAATAAAATTCTCTACAACATGGAACCATCAAGACTTGAAAACAAAGAAGTTTGATAGATCAAAACCACCAAAATCTGAAAATAACTAATTTCTAGATCTACAAAAATTAGAGCCTCAAAATAGAAAATGACAAGTTCTAATGTGTCTTAGAAACATGAGGAGAAGCTAATGGAACAATAAAAATGGAGATCCATCAAGAAGCAAGTTGGCACTTGCCTATCTCTTCTAGGTTGGTGGGAGAGTTATGAGGAAGAAGAAGAGTAATGAAGAGAGAGAAAGGGATTGGGGCTTTAAATGGTGATGGTGGGTTCGGTTCATGATGAACCACCATAACCCGAAAATAAACCAACATAGGCCAAACCTAAAGTAAGCTACAGCAAAGAATAAAATCAGGAAGTAAAATACAAAAAATTAATTGCAGAAAATTAATTAACATGAATTTAAAGAGATTTAAATACAAAACAATACATGATAAATATTTAAATAAATATATTAAAACAGTACATGTATTAAAAATACGTATTCTGGAAACGGGGAGTGACACGCCACGCTCAGAAGCGCGCGCGGGACAGGTTGCGCTATGCTACGAAGCGCGCGCGCGGGGCAGGTTGCACTACGCTAAGAAGCGCGTGCGGGGGAGATTGCGCTACGCTAAGAAGCGCGCACGCGGGGCAGGTTGCGCTGCGCTAAGAAGCGCGCACGGGGCAGGTTGCGCTACGCTAAGAAGCGCGCGCGCGGGGCAGATTGCGCTACGCTAAGAAGCGCGTGCGGGACAGGTTGCGCCAGGCACTGTTCTTCTTCCCCAAAACAACAAAGAAGAACCCATGGAACTCGAAAACTTCAAAATGCCATAACTTGCTCAAAACAAGTCCGAATTTGGACTTCCAAGGGTCTAAACTGCATAGAACAAGATTTCCTACAGCCTGGGACGACTGGTTTTAGGAAATACCAAGCTTTGATAGATCAAAACCAAGAAAAATAAGAAAAGATCAAAACTTAGATCTACAAAAATCCATTCATCAAAACCGAAAATGCCAAGTTCTAAAGAGGCTTAAAATCAAGTGGAGAAGAGAATGAAAAAATAAAAGGGGAGATCCATCATGAAGCAAGTTGCACTTGCCTAGGATTGGTAGGTGGGAGGAGTAAATGAAGAAGATGAAGAAGTAAATGCAAAAATGATGGAGGAGAGAGAAGAAGTTGACTTATATAGCAACCCCTCTCATCTCAACCCAATATAAACCAAACCAAGCAAAGCCAAGTCATGTTGAACCAAGTTGAACCAGTCAAGTCAAGGTTTAAACCAAGGCTAAGCTAAGCAAGATAAGTAAAAATACGGGCCACCTGACAATTGTCAGAAATTCGTATACGTATCATGAAAAATACGTATAACGGGAGTGACATTTTCTCATATCCAGTAGCAGATGAAATAAAAAGGGGTAATGAAAATGAGGATAACACTGAACCACGAACAATCGTTGAATGTCGAAAGAGACAAGATTGGCCAAAATGGAAAGATGCGATCAAGCAGAATTAGACTACCTCGCAAAATGTGGAGTGTTTGGTCCCATTGTACAAACACCAAAAGGAATAAATCCTGTAGGTTTTAAATGGGTGTTTGTAAGAAAAACAAATGAAAATAATAAGATCCAAAGATATAAAGCACGATTAGTTGCTCAAGGATTCTCAGAAAGACCGGAAATAGATTATGATGAAACATATTATCCGGTTATGGATATCATCACATTTAGATATCTAATAAGTCTCGCTGTTTCTGAAAAACTGGATATGAGACTTATGGATGTGATGACAGCTTACCTGTATGGTAACCTGGACAGTGATATATACATGAAAATCCCTGAAGGATTCAAATTACAAGAAACCAAGTCTATTAATATGCACATTATTAAATTAAAACGAGCTCTATATGGACTAAAACAATCCAGAAGAATGTGGTACAATAGACTCAGTGAATACCTGTCCAGGGAAGGATATAATAATAATCCTATATGTCCGTGCGTATTCATTAAGAAATTCTTGAATTGATTCGTCATAGCTGCCGTTTATGTTGATGACATAAACATGATAGGATCTCCAGAAGAGATTGAAAAGGCCGCTAGCTATCTTAAGAAAGAATTTGAAATGAAAGACTTGGGTAAAACAAAATTTTGTCTCGGCCTGCAGATCGAGCATAATAAAAATAGAATTTTACTCATCAAGCCAAATATGCTGAAAACCTTCTGAAGAGGTTTAACATGAGTAATTGTCACTCACTAAGCACACCTACGGTGGTTAGGTCATTAGAAATTGACAAAGATCCATTCCAGTCGAAAGAAGAAAATGAAGATATTTTGGGTCCTGAAGTACCATATTTAAGTGCAATAGGTGCACTCCTTTATTTAGCACAATGCACTAGACCTGATATCTTTTTTTTGTGAATTTGTTGGCTAGATATAGCTCTGCACCTACACGTAGGCATTGGAATGGCATAAAACACATTCTTAGATATCTCAAAGGAACCACTGATCTTGGTTTATATTATTCATATAAACATGTTGACCTTGTTGGATATGTAGACGCAGGTTATTTATCTGATCCCCATAAGGGGAGATCACAAACAGGTTATGTTTTTATTAATAGTGGTACAGCTATATCATGGAGATCAGTCAAACAAACTATTGCAGCAACATCAACCAATCATTCAGAAATTCTGGCACTCCACGAAGCAAGCAGAGAATGTATATGGTTAAGGTCACTAATTCAACACATTAGGGAAAGTTGCAATCTTTCGAAAGTTATGAATGAACCTACAACCCTTTATGAGGATAATGCAGCATGTATAAGACAAATTCAAGAAGGCTTTATCAAAGGAGACAAGACGAAGCACATTTCACCAAAGTTTTTCTTCACCCACCAGCTTTAAAAAGAAAATGAGATTGATGTAAAGCAGATCAAGTCTTCAAAAAATCTTGCAGATCTCTTCACAAAATCTCTCCCAAAGTGCACATTTCAAAAGTTGGTTCATCAGATTGGCATGAGGAGAACCCAACAAACATGCATATAGAAATATAGATTGGGATGGAATGTAAAAATAAATGTACTTATTTGGGGGTAATCACTTTTCATTTATATTAATGTAAAGACTAAATATAATTTTATAATTTGAGGGGGAGCATCCTGAAGATGCATGCATCCAGAAGATGTCCATGGAGACATCTCGAAGTATGTCTTTACGCATTGTACTCTTTTCCTTCTTTGAGATTTTTTCCACTGGATTTTTCATTCGAAAAGTTTTTAATGAGGCAATGTAAGTCGCACCCACTTAGATTCCTGAAGAATCACATTCCTGAAGAAAATTATTGTACTATTTTCTTTTCTATGGTTTTTTCCCAAAAAGTGTGGCTTTTTTCTTTGAAAAGTTTTTAATGAGGCAATAATTAAAGTGGTCATCCAAGGGGAGTGTTGTGATTTGGATAAACCCAAATATGGATGCCCTTATCTAACCCACAACAACCTCTCTATCTTATTCCTTCTTTATATGTTATCAATGTGAAATGCTACGTACTTATTGCTGGCTACCAATATTCTTCTATTTCTCTTTCATTTTCACAACAGGTTCGGTTTTTATAAAACAGCTTCATTTTCGATTTTGAGAAATATGATTTACGATTATTTCGGTTTTTATTTATTCGATTCGATTTGAACCTAATCGAACTATCGGTCACCCTTGATCAACGTTGTTCTGGAAAATAATTTATTCATTTATTATTTGTATAATGAAATTATGTAAATATTATTCCATTACAGTTTGATTTGTCCCCCCCCCCCCCCCCCCCCCCCCCCCCCCCCCCCCCCCATCTCGCATTTACAAAAATGTTGCATACTTGTTCAATTAGTTTTTAGTAAATCGCTTCTAATTATCTAGATGATACGTTTTACAAATGGAAATAATTACAGAATTATAGTCATGCTTTACTCTTCTCTCTCTATCTCTCTCTCGCTCTCTCTCTTCTCTTAATTTTAATTATGTAGTAAATATGGTTTTTTTTTCTATATCAAATTTTTAGCTAGATTACAATTACAACCTATGTCCTGTCCTCTCCTCTTCTCTCCTCTCCTCTTTTATCAGTGCTGGTACCATTGAAACACCCTCTCAGGGTGTAGGCAATAGGTTGATGGATCAGGAAATTTTTTTATCTTAATTTGTGTTAGTATTTAAAAATATAGTCTTGGCTCTGTCCTTCTCTGCATGTATTTTAGAAAATATTCAATATTTTAAGTTAAAAAATTTAAGAAAATTATAATCAACTCCTTAAGTTTACTTACAACTGTGTTTCAAATAAATGTACATCTTATGGTGCAACTACAATCGTTCCAACTTTCAAGATTTGGTTGATATAAGTAAAGTTTAAAGAATAATTATTTAACACTAGTAACGTGTATTGTACGCGCATAAAATAATTATTGAAAAATAATTAAAATTATTTATTATAGATAATGTTATTCTATGGAATAGGGCCCATCCAGCCAGGAAGAAGGTCTCAAATCTTAACCACATGAGTTAGAGGTGTTTGGCTATCGATAAATAATATAAGGATAATTATAAGGGCACATCCAAAGTTGATCAGGGCTAGTCCAAATATGATTTTGGTTTATTTACAAGTTTACTATTTGAAAAATTACTCAGGACTAGTCCAAATGTAAGTATATAAGTCAATTTTTTTATTTTTTGCACTTGTTTCTTTCCTCACATCTCTTTCTTCAAACTCTAGTTTATTTTCTTTCTTCTTGTTTGGGCATCATGGAAGAAGAACAAGAAGAATTAGAATAAGAAGAAGAGGAAAGAAAATAAACTAACTTGTGGGAATCATGAAATTTTTACTTTAAAATTGTGGTACCAACTTGTGGAAATTATGGATGAAATCCTAGTCGTAGAAAAAATTGGATTATCAAATATATTGATCTATTAATCTATTAATCAATTTTCTTTATTAACAGAAGAAATATTGGATGAAATATTAGTTGTAGAAGAAATTATGGATGAAACCTTAGTTGTAAGAAGAAATGGACATGTTGTACAATAAGTCCATATCAGGACTGCTACAATTTCTGGCAGTACTAGAAGTATTGAGAACTGCCAGAAATTGTAGCAGTCCTAAAATGGACTTGTTGTATATCAGGACTATCCTAATTTCTGGCAATCCTAGAAGTATTGAGCACTGCCAGAAATTGTGGTAGTCCTGAAATGGACTGCCACAATTCCTGACAGTCCTAAAGTCGAAATTGTCGAATAAAAAAAATATATGTTAGGGTTTATTTCTATCTTGATAATGGAGTGAATATACATTTTAGGGTTTATTTTCATGCATTTTTTGTAAGGAGGAAAGTATTAGGGTTTGTACATTATTTGTGAGGAGCCTTTGGGTGCCATAGAAATTGGGAATATGAAGGAAACTAGGTTTTTGATGGAGATTGTGAGGATGAAAATGGTAAAGAAGAAGAAGAAGAATATGAGAAACTAGGATTTGGAAAAGAGAGAGTAAAAAGTTTAAATGAAGCTAAAATTTTTGGTGGGGGGGGGGGGGGGGGAGGAGGAGAGGGGGTGTTGGGTTGGAACAGCCCAAAGAGTAAAAAATAGGATTATCATGAGTAATTTTTTCTCAAACCTGGGCTAGCCCCATTTGAAATTTGTCCTGATTAATTTTAGATGTGCCCTTATAAATAGCCTAATATAAAGTAGTTAAACAATTAGCTAAAATTTATTTAATTACGTGACGATATACATGCGGTTTAAACGACTTATTTTGAGCCGTTTTTAAATCTCGTTATAAAAGTAGAGATAGCATAGTCAAAATTATATTACCAGATTTATATGATTACCACTTGTCATGTCATGTCCAATATAAATGAGAGAGATTTGTTAAGTGACGTGGCAAGCATCAAACCCATACAAGATGGATAAGTTGGTGAAATCAAGATGCCACTAATGTTGTTGCAAGAGTCCAAAATGCCAAAATGTTGTTGTAACCAAGATGGATAAATAACTTGGTGTTGGTGTTACAACTTTACCGGTAGTTGTTTAGATGAATATTTTGTATTTCTATTAATCTATTTATATTCTTTTTCCATGGAAAATAAATTCAACATTTTCGTACCTATGTTTAGATAGGTCGGAGAATATGTAGTCCTAAAAATTTTAGATATTCTATTTCCATGTTTGGTTAAGACAAGGATAGGAATCATAATTTGTTTAGTTTATCATAAATATCCTTTCATAAATTTCATAATGGTACTAGTACCTAAAGTAGTTGGTGTCATTGAGGGTATTATCGTCCAAAAAACTTATAATTAATGCACCAAACTAACATTCCTAATCTGATGAACATATTGCCCAGATCTTAAGTCCTCACTTAACAAACATAGATAAAGAATCCAAAATTTACTCTCAAGTCTTTAAACTTAACCAAACAGCCCCAAGGCATCAATGTTGACATATCCGAATTGTATAAATGAGAAACAATTTTAATATAAGGGGGCAAACAATTTTAATAAATAATTTCTATAAGTAATTACCTACCTTCACTTTTTTGTATAAGGAGACAAGACGGGTTGGGAGTACGTAACAGGTAAATTAGAAACAACATATAAGGAGGAGAATATGTTACTATTACATCCTTCTATCTGGCACTTTGGATTTTCATTACATACATCTTTTCAACAATTTGGGACGATACTTGTGGATAAAGTTAATATACAGTTGGCTTATAAAATCAATAACTTAGAGCATCCACAGTGGCAACACTCTAAATCATACTCCAAAAATTAATTTTGAAGCATTTCCTTCATGTTGGTACACAATGGTATACTCCAAATAAACACTCCAAATTGACAAGTGGCAACATCCCATCTTTTTCCTTCTTATTTTTCCTTCATAATTGACAAGTGGCAACACTTCAAAAAAAAAGAATAAAGGAGAAAATTAAATATGGTGGGCCCCAAGTAACTATAGCTCCACTAGTGGACTCTCCAAATTTGGAGAGTCTCTTAGCTTTATACTCTTTTTCAAGTGTGGACAAGAGTCCATTGTAGCCCTCAAGTGCTACAAAATTTGGCTAAAGGCCAAATATAGCACTTGAAAAGAGTCCCACTGTGGATGCTCTTACCAACTAGGTTGAAATAGGTAGTTAAGGTAAATATAAAGAAAGCAAATGTACATAGGCTATTGTCTTTTGCATATTTTTTTAATTTCTCCATCAAAATTATATATATATATATATATATATATATATATATATATATATATATTATATATATATATATATATATATATATATATATATATATATATATATATATAAAGAAAAATTAGGTTTACCGTGAATTTGTCTTCTTCCAAATATGTTATTATCTAATTTTACTATTTCTAAATAATTTAATAAAAATAAGAATAACTACAATAGTCTTTTAGTATTCTTAATAATAATCTATGAAATACGTGCAAAGTACGTGTATTACTAGTATATATTGTTAGAAATTATTGCGCCTGTTGATTCATGAGATGAAGAACAAAACTAAATGAATTGCGGAAGCGTACCTGAATCCATTGCTAGGCTTGATGGATCTTGAAGCGGTCGTCCTTTTATGGGGTTCGATCTTCCAACTTGCTACGACCCTTAATGACAAAGAAGAATCTGAATCCTTTGTCCCTCTCTTTCTGTTGATGGGGATGCAGAAGAGAGAAAGAGAAAACCTCTCTTTTGGTGGCCGTATAAGTTGGGGACCATAACCCTAATGAAAACATATATTTATATGTTTTGATATTTCTAATTTTGGCCCCTCATCAAATTAGATTTATCTCCGATATCTATACATTATTTTTATGACAATTATACCCTTAAGCCAATTTCCAAATAGACCACTTTAGTTTGACTTAATTATTTAGATAGCCCAACACAATTAATTTTACACGTGTGGCCCCTATTATTGAATAATTCCAACAATCTCCCACTGGACCACATATGTAACCTTATAATTGTGTTAACCTTAGTGAGCTGATAAATTGCTATCTTAATCCTAAGGATATATCCAGACAATCTCGTCCATTAACCATATCAACATAGGATCAAAGCGACATTCGTCACATATAGCGTAACTAAACCATCAATGGTCACATATACCAATATAGCTAAACGACATAAATCAATCATGGATGCGTAGCATGAAAATTACACGCAATGTGATCAATACATGTCTATTTTCAACTGGTCCTCCTTAATTTTAGTGAGATCAAATACTTTAACATAATGAAAACAGAATGAACTGAATTTTTCATATATCTGACCAGATAAATATCCAAAATACTTTAATACATAAATGTGTCCAAAACCAAATAGCACCCAAATACATAAAATACAAACTCCCACTGTATTGTCATATTCTTAATTAAGATAACACACATATGAGCAGTATGCTCATGAAAGACCCTGGGTGATAATGCTTTTGTGAGCGGATCCGCTAACATGGAGTTTGTCCTAATGTGCTATATGGACACTTTTACCATTCTGAATTCTTTCTTTCACAACTAGAAATTTTATGTCAACATCCTTTGACTTATACAAGTTATTGTTGTTATTAGAATACAGTACTGCTGATTTATTGTCACACCATAATTTATGTGATCTTTCAACACCGTACTGTAGGCGCAGCCTTGTGACAAAATTTTGTAACCATATTCCCTGAATAGATGTCCCACAACATGTTATAAACCTTGCTGCCATGGTGGAAGAAATTATGAGTGCATGTTTGACACTCATCCAAAATATATCTTCATTAGTCAGCATAACCTGATGTGGATCTCCTGCTGTGTTGGCATCCAACAAAATCGGAGTCGGAATACCTTATGATCTCCAGAATTATTCGATCTCCTACAAAGAGCATATAATTTCTTGTTCTCTATTAATTATTTAAATAGTTTGGCTGCTACCCAATGATCCATCCATATTTGCTTAAATATCTGTCTAACATCCTAATATGTACGCAATATCCTGACGCGTACATACTTGAGCATACATTAGACTCCCTACAACTGATCATGAAGGAAAAATTTATTGTATTTTCTTAATTTTAAGGCTAACCTTAGGACACTTGATTGAGACTGAATTTCTCTCCTTTAACGAGAGGTGTCACCTGGTTTGCATTGAATACTTTAATCAATATACAAAACCAGAAAATTATTCCTACTCCCACTGAACTTGTGATACACACATTCTTCAACAGTGTTCATCTCAAAACCAAACGAGATAATCACTTGAAGAACCTTTAACGAGAAGCTTGCTTGAGTTCATAAATAGATTTTGTCAATTTGCAAACCATATTCTTTGGGTCTTTTGACCAAATTTTTTTGGTTGCACCATATAAACTGTTTCATCAATGTTACCATTGAGAAATGTCGTTTTGACATCCATTCAATGTAATTCAAGATCAAAATGTGCAACATGTGCTATGATTGCTTTAAATGAGTTTTTTCAAAGATACCGAAGAGAAAAAACTATTTAAAATCAATCCCAAAATTTTGAGTAAAGTCACTAGCTACAAGACGTACTTTATACCTCTCCACATGACCTTTCGAATCCTTCTTGGTTCTAAATGTCCGTTTGCAACCAATGGACTTCATACCTTTTGGTAATGTGACAAGTTCTTAAACTTTATTGTCTTGCATGGACTTATACTCCTTATTTATTGTATCAATCCACTTTGAGAACTGAAACTTTCCATGGCCTGACGGAAGTTGATTAGATCATCTTCCAGTATCCACAGTCTTCCTCACGTTCCTAGAGAAATATGACAAATACTATCCGAAATTATATTTCTCCTTTCTCTGGTGGACCATCTTAATATTACCGGTTCTTGAGGTTGTTGAGTTTGTTCCTTAGAAATAATTACCTTATCTTGAATGGGTACTGCTACGTTGTCGTTGTTAAGGTATCTCAACAACGACTTATAGAGGTAATTTGACATTGTCTTATTGAGGCTCTGAATTCACTTCTTGATCATGACAGATATAGAATCTTGCACATCGTCAAAAGTGATAGTAGGAATCGTAATTGATTCCTTCTCAAAGATAATGTTCCTGACTTTATTTCTCCCCCAAACTCAACATCCTCAAAAAATATTATACTTCTCGTCTCAAAAAAAAAATTCTTAGTGTGGGACCGTATAATTATTAACCCCTCGATTTGTCAACATAGTCAATAAAGTAGCTGTTTATAATTTAACTTTGGTATGTCTTCCCTTTACACATTCAATACAGACATTGAAGTCTATAAAGTCAATGGAATCCAAATCTCATCAGATACAAGCCGTTAAACTCTATTTCTAAAGATGTAACCTAATCGCTTATGTCATAATGAGGTTAAATTTTTATTATTGTTAATTTTGTGTTTAGTACCACATAACTCCACTTGTAAGATTTTATTTAAGCCGCAATAGTTTCAACTGAATATAGGCGATCATAAACCTTAAAGGAACCGTTACCAATAATATTTGGATTTAAAGATAGACTAAACTTATTATTTTCAAATGAACAATGATAACCAGACTTGTCCATTAAGGAAACTGAAACCAAATTTCGTCTAAAAGAAGGTACAATAAAAGTGTCTATCAAATCTAAATAATAATCAATTCCTAAAATTAACCTAAAATGTCCTATTGCTTTCGCTTCTTCCGATTTGCCGTCACCCACATAGATGTATCTTTCACCATCAATTGGCTTTCGGTAGCTCAGACAACCTTGTCTATAAACACTAATGTGGGTAGTATCACCAGAATCTAACCACCATGTGTTTCTAGGTACTAAATCTAAATTAACCTCAGAACAGATCAAATTTAGAAATATACTTTTCTTTATACGCCATGCGTGATACTTTATACATTTCTTCCTTATGTGTCATGTCTTATCACAAAAGCACAATCATTAGTTTTATATTGTTGTTTCTTTTGAGCTGGACCCCTTAGCAGCTACTGTATTCATTTTCTTTTTGCCCTTAAAGTTTATCCCATCAAACATGAAAATTAAAATCTTATTGGCAGATATTTTAACAACATTAACTGTAAAGAGAACAAAGCAACAAAAATAGACATGCTCTTATTAATAACCAAAGCATAAAATATAGTCAAACAAATTCAAATAATAGTGAACCCCATCTCAGGATACCTAGTACATCATTAATATCAAGTCTTTGGACAGTGATAATAACTGCAAGTGGTACTCTTGGTGTAATGATCAAACGTTGACAATAAGTCATGTCAAATAATAAGCCTATCTTTGGATTGAGTTATTATTCACATGTAAACCTGATAATTGTCACATATTTATCATCAAAGTATGTGTGCAATTCGGCCAAGTATTAACATTCCTTTGGGCCGACTAATACTAGCATGAATTTACACACACAAACATCCAACTTTCTTTGGGCCGACTAATACTCGATTCTTATTGACTGCTCAGGACCGCAGGCGAGTACATTATCTGATAGTTTTCATTATCTTGATATCTGCTATGTCTGATTCAGTTGTAATATTTTACTTGATTTTCGACACGATGGTACACAGACTAGTATACGTTGTATCTCGTCATGAGATGTTATTCCTGGTTTACCTGGTATATGAGTACATTGTTCAATCTTGTTTTATGTACTTGTACAGACACTGATTTGGGAGTGGGTTGACCCCTGCTCTCTAAATCCCATGTCATGACGTGTCATGGTTGGATCCATTATACTACTCGAAAATGGGAAGTTATTATAGGTTATGTGATCAATACCCCTCATGCATTCCTGTTACTACTTGCATCATAGCTTTACCCTCGCCTCACGTAGGGTAAAGCCTGACCTGTGTTACTACTTGCCTCATAGCTTTCCATTGTGGTCGGCTGATCTTGTTTTCTTGTATTTTCTGACTCATAGCCGGTCAAATGGAAGAGCCTGATCATGTGTCCCAAGCTGATCACATAATGCTCTAATATCTCAAGGCACCGTTTATGTTTACATTATACATCAGTTATTACTTTACTGCTCTACATTCCAGTATTTCATACCCTGACATGATATCCAGATTTACATATTCTATTTATATTCTAGTCTTGATATTTAATCTTGTATTTCATTATAATTGTCTCTTATATAATTTGTCAATTCACATGGAACTGCTGTTAGCGTTTGTACTTGCTTATATCCTGACAGGATAACTTCATTGTATTTTTTAGAGAATTCAGATACATACTGCCCGACTTTCTACGGGTTTGGCGTAGATGCAGTTTACCACTTAGATTCAGTGGAGCCGGTGCCTTTAGAGGACGCACCACCGTTAGGGATCTTAGACTAGTAGGTTTGACTGGACTGCGTTCCAGCTTATTATTTTGGACTGTAGTATATATTTTTGGGATTGTATAATGTTTTAAACTTTGAACTTCTGGTTGTGACTCTGTGACTTGCATCTATTTCCAGCTTTCCTATTTCTATCATACCTTTATCACATCGTGCTTATCTTTCTTAGATGTCATGTGATTGAGTTATATATATTCCTCCATGCGGAGATGACATATTTATAAATATTATTGATGTTAGATTTTATAGACGACCTATACAACGTTCTACCGCCGACACTGCAGCGTAGACTGGACGTATCCACGTGCTCGTACCCCTAAATAGGGTACGGGTCATGACACATATTTATGGTGGCCCATGCAGGCCCATGTCGCAACTAGTGCGATCTCATAATGGTACTCGACTTAGAGTACTAATTACGAACCTGCAGTTAGGATATAGGTTCTAGGTTATGATAGGAGTTACTCAATCACATTTTAGGAAAATTTTCGATCTTTTGATTATCATGACAACTCTTCTTGTATTTCAATTTAATTGTTCTTCTTTGAAAATATCTTATCTTATGCCATATTGATCTTTTGCTCGAATCTGTCTCCAGGATGACAATGACTCGAGCTCAGGCCGCTGGATTCGGTACAGTGTCAGAGAGGTCTGATCCGTCGTGACCTATTCCTTCGGATTCGAGTATGGCAGTCCAGGAGGCTGCCCCTACTGTTTCTACCATCCATGTGGCAGAGGCAGAAGCACCTGGAGGTCCTCCACAGCAGGTTCAGGGGCCTAGTGTCGTCGTTCCAGAGACTCTTTCGCCTCCACCTGCACTACCGATAGAAGCTACACAGATGTTCGCGCTTCTCCAGCAGATGATGGAGGCGCAGTGAGCACATGCTAAGGCGTTGCAGCGTCAGACAGAGGCTTTAAGGCAGAGCATAGAGAATACTCATAAGTTGGCACTGACAGCAGTCGAGAAGGTGGCTACGGCTTTAGTTTAGGGCGCTCCGGCCCAGGAGCCGCATCAGCAGCAGTTGAGGCCTGGTACAATGCTGGACTTCAAAAAGATGGCCCTTCGAGAGTTCAAGGAAATCGAGGGCATCCTTTACGCCGATGATTGGCTAAAGGACGTAGATAGTAGCCTGGAGCTGGCAGAGATCCCGAAAAGGCTGTGGGTATCAGCAGCGGCGAGCCAGTTCTTTGATATTGCGTTGACCTGGTACCGCACAGACCCTCGTGCATCTGTTAGAGGGCTGACTTGGGAGAACTTCCGGAAGCTATTCATGGAGAAGTTTTTCCTTGATGTAGCTCCTAGCGCGTTGGAGGGCCAGTTTGTAAGACTGGTCCAGGGGAACTCGTCGGTGGACGAGTATGCGACAGAGTTCTTTCGTCTGAGCCGATTCGCCCCAGGGATGGTTCATGATGAGAGGGAGAAGGCCCACAAGTTCAGGAGGGGCCTGATCCACGCTGTTCGTTCTCGCACATCTGGGCATCGCGAGGAGACTTTTTAGCATATTCTGACGAATGCTCAGATAGCGGAGAAGGACTACGGTCTTAGGCCCAAGAGGAGCGGTGATGCTTTGGGAGCTAGTTCTAGTGCGGGGTCGGCAAGCGTCCCCACATTCAGTAGAGGTCGTTCCAGTAGCCTCAGTTTTAGCAGCATCATGCACTAGCACGTGCCCATCAGCAGCAGAGACAGAGACAGGTTCCTCAGTGTGCTTACTGTAGGAAGACGGGGCACACCCGAGAGGCCTGTAGGAGGAGGTTGGACGTTTTTCTGTTCTGTGGAGCTTCCGACCATCAGCTGAAGAATTGCCCTGTTCGTACAGCCAAGGGGGGTCAGGACAGAGCACCACCTGCTAGAGTTCTAGCTGGACCTGCAGTTCAGCCGAGGGGCCTGCCACTTCTGACACAGTAGGAGCATTTTGTCCAGCATCAGAGGGGAGCACCCCAGGGCACAGCATTCGCACTGGTAGCAGAGGAGGCTGAGCCCGTAGTAGATGTCGTGGCAAGTTCTGTTCTTCTCGATTCATTTCCTGTATTAGCCTTATTTGACTCTGGTGCTACGCACAATTTTGTGTCTGTATCTTTGGCTCTTAGGCACAATATTATTGCTGAATCCTTAGGTAGGACTTGCAAGATTATGACTGGGGGAGACATTATCCTAGTCAATAATGTTTGCAAGGGACGGAGTGTTATACTGGAAAGCCGAGAATTGAGTGCGTGTTTGCTCGTAATGCCACTTCCGAGCTACGATATAGTACTCGGTATGGATTGGTTGAGCAGGCACCATGCTAGTATAGATTGCAGAGAAGGCAGGGTTTTGTTTAGGCCGCCCGGAGAGCCAGAGTTTGAGTTCGCCAGGGGAGCAGCTGAGCCGGGAGATGGTTTATGTGGAACCTTGTTGGCGGGGCAGGAATTGCCACATCCATTGATAGCAGGGTTCTTGGATGTTTTCTTCGAGGAGTTGCCTGGGATACCGCCCGACAGAGATGTTAAGTTCTCTCTAGACTTGGTGTCGGGCTGTAATGTTCCAAATTCGTGATACGTATTTAGTGTACGTATACGTGTTTTTGGACCCATATTTTATTTAGTCATGATTAGTTATCTTGGTTTATTTTGCATCGGCTTGGTTTATTAGCATTGATAGTTCAATTGGTTTTAATGGTTCATTGGTTTATTTTGGATTAGTGAGGCTTGGTTTATTTCATGGTTCATTTGGCTTAAATTGCTAGAGAGAGGGTTTATTGGCCTTGACTTGGTTCACCTTGGTTTATTTTGACTTGGTTTATTTTGGGTGACATGGAGAACCACCACCACCCTACCATAAATATTAATTCCCCTCTCTCTCTCCTCATTTATTTTCTTCATCTTCTTCCTCATTACTCTTTTCTCTCCACCAACCACCAACCTAGGCAAGTTGCATCTTGCTATCACTTGAGGGCTACATTTTATTTGTCTAATAGCTTTATTAGCTCATTTTAAGTAACATTAGAACTTGGGTTTTCTCCATTTGGAGCTTATAATTTTATAGATCTAGGATTGAAGTATTCTCGGATTTTGGTGGTTTTGATCTATAAAACTTGTTCATTTTCGTGTTTTGATTGTTCCAAGTGGAAGAGAATTCAATTTTACCCAAGTTAGAACTTTAAAAATCCAAATTTGGTTTTATTTTGGTCAAGTTATGAAGATTTGAAATTTCAGAATTCATGGTGTTCTTCTCGACCAGATGGAGAAGAGGACCCCTCGGCCTGCGCTCTTTAGCGCTAGGCCGGATTGCGCTAGCTCCCCCTCGGCCTGCGCTCTTTAGCGCTAGGCCGGATTGCGCAATCACTACCCCCGGCCAGCGCTCTTTAGCGCTGGGACTACTTGCGCACGCTCCTCTGCGCACTTGACCGCAGCGCAACCCAGTCAGCGCAGTTCATCTGCTGCGCAACCCAGTTAGGGCAGTTCATCCGCAGCGTAACCCATCCTCCAGCGCAACCCAGTCTGCGCAGTTCATCTGCTGCGCAACCCAGTCTGCGCAGTTCATCTGCTGCGCAACCCATTCCCTGCGCAATCCAACTCAGCGCTTGGCTCAGGCGCAGTTCGACTCCTGCGCGGCTTGGCTCCTGCGCGACCCAATCTTGCACAATCTAACCCTGGCGCAACCTGACCCTGGCTGCCCAACGCAGTCTGGTCTTGGCACTTATTTACATTATGTTTTATTTCATCTTCTTTTAGTGCATGGTATTTCCTGTTTATATCCTTACGCCTTTTGCCCTGAACTTGATTGACATGATTGAATGATAAACTGACATGACATGATAGTGGCCCGCCGTGGCGCACTCCTGACAAAGTACATTTGGCATGATAACCTGACCTGATATATCTTGAACAGCTGTTGCGACGGCTACCTGACATGACCTGACCTGTATAAGTAACCTGGACACCGTGGGCGATTGTGCTTGTATAAAGAATCCAGTCCTGTCTTGTATCATGTCTAGGAGGGGACTCCTGAGTACCACGGTCAGGAGTACCTACTGAAATGGACTAAGGTTAATGACTAGTATAATTCACTAGACATGAAGAGATGTTCCCCAGTTACAGGCGATCCCGTTATCCCGGCCGCAAATGTTTGGACTTGTAGCCTGCCGACGAGTAGGGCACATTTCCAGCCCACTGTTATGTGGGACACCCTCTATTGTCACTTTAATGATCGAACTCTATTATCACTCTAATGCATTGTACTCTCTAAATTGTCACTATAATTGCCTGGATAACCTGGATAGCTGCAGGGCCTGTGACTACTTGGAGCATCTCATTGCATCTTGCTAGTAACTAGGATTGTGATAACCCTAGTTAGTTAATGTAGAAAGCCGTAGGCAATGATTGGCCGTGATTGATTGGATGGAGTCTAGTCCAGTATAGTATTATCTAGAAGTGATTGATTGCAAGATTATACCAGAATGATTGAATGATTGTCACTCCAGATTGTTACTACAATGATTGTACTCTATTGTCATCCTAGCGTATTGTACTCTTCATTGTCACTATTATTATTGTACTCTCTCTCATTTTCACCTTAATGATTGTCACCTTTAGCAATAAATGATCAGAGACTAAGATCTGTTCAGGTGAAGGGTTACAATCTCGGTCCTTGTTTGGTTTAAGGATTGTAACCTGGCTTCCGGAATAGTATCTCCGTCTTCTCTTCATATATTGCCCAGCTATATTTTCTTTAGCATGATCCTCCAGTTATCTTATGTCATGATGCTTTACTTAAATCATTTCCTCTGATTGGGATAAGTGCATTGGTAGTGCACAAACCTCAATCTGCGTTATTTATGGTTGTTTTCTTGCATGTTGAATGCTAATGATTTATTGGTTTTAGTTCTTAAGTGAAGCCTCCTTTGTGGCACTTGCTCTTTCTGGGGTCTGATCCAGCTGGTTTTGTATGGCCAGATACCGGAGCAGCACCAAAAGATCTCCCTGCTTTCCAGCCTGATGGTGGTCACCAGGCGTAACCAGGGCATCGAGTGGGTTTCTTTTGTTCTCCCACTGGAATATTGTAAATTATTCTTTTGAGGCGTTTAGCCGACGAGCAAGTGTTAGCTCGATTGTACTTACTTACTGTCTGTCTACGGGCTGTAACATGATTGACAAGCCCCGGAGGTTGATCATGTATGACTGAACTCTTGCTAGTCCTCACATTTTGTAACGACTAGCTTCATGATCATTCCGAATATATAATGTATGGGACGCCTTACTATTGTGTATTTGGTGGTCTAACATCTTGTAACTATTATTAGTTGGTTGAGATTGAGACAATAGGCTTTTTTATGACCTTAAGAGACTGATAGATTGTAGTGAAACCCTCACATATCTAGACAGCCGTGACCGTATAGCGGTGTGGATTCCATTCCGTTATACGTAGCTGGCTATGTCTGCCCCCGCTCTCCAGTATTCTGGTTCTGGGGCGTGACACGGGCGCTGAGCCTATCTCACAGCACGTCTATAGGATCAACAACAGTGAGTTGTCAGAGCTGGAAAAGTAGGTCGACGAGCTGCAGGACAAGGGTTTCATCAGATCCAGTTCCTCACCTTGGGGCACACATGTTCTGTTTGTACCGAAGAAGGATGGTACGGTATCCATGTGTATCGATTACAGAGCACTCAACAACCTCACTATCAAGAACAAGTACCCGTTGCCGAGGATCGACGATTTGTTCGATTAGTTGAGTGGCACGAGGGTATTCTCGAAGATAAACTTGAGGTCCGGTTATCATCAGCTGAAGGTGAAGCGGGAAGACATTCCGAAGACAGCTTTTCGGACTCGGTACGGCCAGTACGAGTTCATTGTTATGCCATTTGGGTTGACCAACGCTCCAGCAGTGTTCATGAACTTGATAAACAAGGTATTCCATCAATACCTTGACAGGTTCGTGGTGGTCTTCATAGATGACATCTTGGTCTACTCGAAGACGCCAGAGGAGCATGAGGAGCACCTGCGGATTGTGTTATAGACCCTCAAGAAGGAGCAACTCTGCGGGAAAGCTGTCAAAGTGTGAGTTCTTCCTTAAGCAGGCAGAGTTCTTGGGTCATGTCGTGACCGTACACGGGATTTCAGTGGACCAGAAGAAGATTTCAGCAGTGGAGTCTTGGTCTACACCCAGTTCAGTTGTGAGTATTGGACCCCTTTTCTTGTATATTTTTTTTATTCTTAATTAAGTGAATTTTTTTGGCTTTCATCTTTGATTTATTATATATATAAATGGGAGTGTAGACATCTAAAATTAAATAGATTTGAATTGGGCCTTGGCAATACCTGAAATTCTAAGGACCTTAGTGCAAATGTTATTAGTTCAAACTATTCCTTAAAATATCTAACCGCAGACTCATGTGTTTGAATTCGAGATAGTTTCGAATTGTAAAAACTCTCCAAACCTTGGATAAGAACAATCAGATTCTCCCTATCCCTTTTATTAGATCTAAATACTATAGATATCACAGAAAGATCAACCGACCTCTCCTTAGCAAACCCTAAATTTCTAAACCCCGTTCTGTCAAGGAAGCGAGGAAGAAACAAAGAAGGAGTCGAAGGTTCAGTCGAGCACGGCAAATCAATCCATCAGGTTCGAACTCTGCTCTTGTGATCTCAGTCTCCATGTTATTAGATGATTGATTTAATGTCTAGATGGGATAATAGAGTTCACAAGATGGGTGGTTGTAGTTATGTCATCGTTAGAGAATCAATGTAGACAAGTTTGGCAGGGGAGAGTACGCGTTCTGTACACCATAGAGGCTAATCGTATATGATAAACTAAGAACCCTTATATCAGATATTTGGTTATGCGTATTAGACTCCTTGTGTCAGTAAACAGAAGGAAATCGAATCATGGTTCAAGGATAGGACTGTGCCCTCGTATGGAACGTAGGAAGTTGATTTGAACCCCGTCCTTTCAGACCAGAACTTTATTCTGACACCTGGGACCAACTCGACAGTAGTATTACTACTATTACTGATGATGTTTTATTCTCCGTCTCTATTTCGAGTATCAGGTCACTATATAAACTTTAGCCTCTATTTCGAGTATCAGATGGCTATTTGGTACCATATCCACTGTTTTTATCCGAGAGATACTTGGCCTCATATTCGATGTTGTACCAAAATGGATACCTTGATATGACACATGGGAATCTGGAAAATAAGAATGGATATGCAGGGGATGGGGGCAGTGGTTAAAACCTAGTAGGATATTTGATATCGATTGATATCGTTCTGTACATAGCGTCCACTGGAGAGGAGTAATTAGCAAGGCATGGGATAAACATTAGGAAAGAGAGTAAGGATTAGAAGTTGCAGTAGACGTTTAAGGGTATTCGGACTGGAGAATAGGCCTGTGAATTCCAGAACATTAGTAGAGAGAGAAGCTAGTCCAAGAATCAAGAGTCGTGGGAGTCCCTAGCTAATGGTCAGCAGTGATACTGATACATACTTTATGTATCGAAGAAGCGGGTTCAGTTTTGGGGGAAATACACTCGAGAGTCAGTGATACTGATACATATACATGTATCAGTCCTCTGTTCTTTCCAATATATTGTATCAGTCATGTCTTCCTCCTTGTATCTGTCCATTGCCTACCACCATATCAGTCCAGGATAGAGGAGTACTGGTGTATGGGAGCAGGTCTAAAACCATAAATATAAGTACCTGTGAGTACCCGAAAGAGGGTTGATGTACTTGAGAAAAGGCATTAGATGCCCAAAATCCTAGAGAAGATACCAACTGCACTCTTTTCACTCATAGCATATACATTACCCTTGCATTTGCACACTACAACATGATCTACTGCAACCATGCCCAGTCCTTTGTTTGGATTTTGTCCAGCATCTCATTTATGTTTCAGTCCACTACAACTTTAATATTCAATCCTGTTTAGACTTAAGTGTCAGCCATATCTATATTGTAATGTTTCAGTCCATCTTTACCTTAAATGATCAAATATCATAGTATTCAGTTTCCTTACTATATTGCCATGCTCAGATCAAATACCTTCAATATCTAAATGATCAGTCCCTTGGCCTATTTTGTTCAGTCCCTAACTAAGTTTCAGTTAATCATTATTTAGTCTTTGGGTGTCCAACTGTTCAGATTAGTTGGAGGGGGAAGAGGCCTGTGTTAGTGCATTGTTCGTCCACTTAATTGGTTCAATCCTACATTGCTACTGTTCAGTCCATATTAACTCTTTAGTATCAGTCCATTTTATCCAAATATCCCAGTCCATTTAGTTTACATCTTACATAAATTTTTATTCCTCACTATTGGTCTACATTATTGCATATATTCGCATACCCAGTTTGGTTCAATCCTTCCCCACATGTTGTCCAGCCCTAAAATGGAATGTGCAGTCCCTTACTTATTGCATGTGACAGACCTCATCACTTGATATGTGTTCACTTCACATATCAATAGTTTAAGTCCTTAATCCTAGGTTTAGTCCATATCGAATGATTTAGTCCACTCTATCAATGTCGAGTCCCTATCCAGGCATTGTCCTGTATTTACTTTAGTTGTTTTGTCCCAAAACTTCCAGTATCAGTCGACTGATACTCCTAGAGTATCAGACCACATCTAGTTGTTCAATCGTATATTATTATCAAACCCAAGGGTGCCTAGGAATATCTACTAGGTTTAGGGCAGACTTGTGACACTAATATTAAGTATCAGTGGCAGAAATCCTTGTGGTAAAAACCTACATTTAGTATGGGGTAACAGGGTAGTGAGTATAGTACACATGTCTGTGTATTTCTCTGAAACAGTAGGTAGATACTGGGGTCGAGTAGTAGTACACAAGAGGAGGGGAGGCTGGTTATACACAACAGTAGTAGTAGAAGAAAGCCTAGAGGAGTTCCACTTGCCCTGTATGGTGTCCATATAATGATTTAGTAATTAGTCACCTAAGATATAGGTCAATGGAGGTAGGAAGTTATAGACAGTAAGGATTATGAACATACCATACAAAAGGGTTTAGCATCAACTATTAGTACCATATTGAGACAGACCAATAAAGAACTCACCCTTAATAGACACTAGTGTAGTGCCTCGTCCCTACATCGTGCCCCGTTGTTCGTCCACGGGGTGCGCGAGAAAGGAACACTGTCGCTATCGACTCGGTCGGGATCGATCGAATCGATCGAACGGGAACGGTTGAATTAAGATCCATTCCCCGTTATGGAATGGCTTCTTCGGAACCAAGTCCCATATTCAGCGGGCTGCACCTCAAGGATTGACTCTGCGGCTGAGTCGGGAGAGACCTCCCGTTGCTCTGCTTTTCACGCCGCTTGCGTTGGTTTTGGCTTTGTTTTCTGAATGCGTTTTCATGAATGATTTCGATGGTTTTCATGGCTTACGTTTCGAACTTCGCATTCATATCGAATTTCCTTGAATAACACAGTGTTCTAATCGGTTGCTTGTGCGATTTCAGGTGATCGCGTAGGCAACGTCTAGCGCGGCCAACCAGTTTCTCGCCTCAAGTAAATACTAAGGTGAGTGGCTGACCCTTCTCCCCTCGACCCTCTTATCTAATACATTATCAATACTAGACATGTGCTATGCTAGATGTAATACAACGACATGAATGATATTCTGATGAACGGTCACACGACATCCCACGAACACGAACTATACAGATGCTTGTCATAAAATATTATCGTGCTTGCAATTATCAAATCATATAGAACCGTGCTAAGGAAGGATGAATCGATTAAATGAATGTCGCAATGATACTATAAGATGTGCCTTAAAATAACAAATTAACTTAGCACGGTCATGGACAACTTGTCGACAAGGGCGATTGTTTCTTCGGACGGTATCCCGAGGCCACGGGACCGTTTCGGCCTAGGAAGAAACACGGATAGCTATGCCGGATGCATGCCACGGTAGGCAGTGGCTTTCAACGGGGCTCGCTACCCGCGCTGAAGGACCTCTGTCTACCAAGCTATATGTCCAGGATGGCTTGTCGTGCCAGTGACCTTCACGAACGCACTCTATTACGTTTTATTATTATCCACATGACAGGGAAGAACATGGTAAGTTTACGCTACGACGGCACGCTCTGCCGGGGGTAAGATCTATCGTCATTATTCGGTTGTGCCTTTAAATATAAGTTTGAATTGAGTAGGATGGCTAGCAACTTCATTAAATATTGGCATGCACGTTCACTTTAATTCTTCAACAAATGAGAGCAAAGGATTTAAATTTCCACGCACCAGCACAAAGTGTAAAGTACTGACCCTCGCTCTCAACAGGTACTCGGGACCAGGATAGCGTGCCAAGGAACTGAAGGCGACGCTCCTTTCTTTTGAAGCCTTGCTGGTGCGAAGGCTAACAGTTGCAACATTTTGAAGACTCCAACCCAACCGCATCATGAGTCACAAACTCTCGCCGATCCCAGGTCTTAGAGAGTCGTTTTGATGTTTGTAAAAAGTGATGTAAATGTATGGAATGACTATCTCATCGATGTCGGTTGTAAGCCCGCGAGGCCTCTTTTGTAATCGAGTCTGTAACCTACTTATTTTCAATGAAAATGCAAGTTTTCTTTTTTAAATGAATGTGTTCAATTTCTCTGCGTACTCTTACCTATGCTGTTGTTTCGGATAACCTTATGAACCGCCTTGTGCAAGCGCAACTTAGGCTTGCACGGCATCACGCCCGGGGGACGACTATCGATTCTATCGAATCGGGGCGTGACATAGTGGTATCAGAGCACGGCTTTACACCCTTGGCCTCCAGTGTCGAGTTTTTAGTCTCAAAATCGTTGGTCTCGTGTCGATGAGATATGTCATTCCATACGAGTGAGCCCGCAATAAGTTTGGTGACTGATGTATTTTGCCTTCAAAATCCCAGAAGACACGTCGGTGAACGTGGCAGCGAACGAAGAAAGTGCTTCGAGCTGCTCGAGTAGCTCGAGACCCGGACCCTCAAACGATGCCATGGAGCGGATGTTGCGCATGCTAGAATCGCAACAACGACAAGCTGAGGAGAGTCAACGCCAGAATGAGCAACATCAACGGCAGACGGAGGCACGTCAAACTCAGTTCGAGGCCCGATTCGAAGCATAATTCAAGTTGCAGCAGAAGCAGCTTGATACTCTCTAATAGATCGTTCAGACGGTGGTGGCCAACAACAACAACTCTGCGACAACCCATGCCGTAACCGAGCCTGCGGTCAGACAAAGTGAAGTCGATCCGGAGGCACCCGAGCCTACACATGTAGCACCGAGAAGTTCTAACTTCGACGTGTCGAAATTCACAAAAAGTTGTCGTACTTCCTTCAACGACACGGAAGATCCCTCCTTGGCGATCGACTGGTTAGAGGAACTTGAAGACAAGTTCGAGCTGCTGGGCGTCGAAGAGTCCAAGAAAGTCGCATGCGCTCAACTTCTACTTCGGTCAAACGCGCACGACTGGTAGGCCGTGCAAAAGCGAGCGATCAGACGCGACGACGAGACAGCGGCAATTTCTTGGGCCACCTTCCACGAGGCGTTCGAGATCGAGTACCTCCCCGAAGCCGTTCGATAAGAGAAGGAAAATGAATTCATGCAGCTAAGGCAAAGGAACATGACGGTGCGGCAGTATGCGGCAGAGTTCAACAAGTTAGCCAAGTTTGCTGGAGAATTCTTGCCCTCTCTAGCGAGTCGTGTTCGACGGTTTGAAGTGGGTCTACGGCCATCCATCTACGCCCATGTGTCTGTTCCACAATACAAAACGATGGAGGAGTCTCTCAACCACGCCCTCCGCCTTGAACGCCAATATCCTCCAGGTGCTGTCGGCGCGTGCATACCTACAATCACAAACGCCCAAGCCACGCAGAAGGAAACAACGTGACCAAGCGTCCGAACAACGGACACCAGGGCAGACAACAGGTACGGAACCAGGGACCTCACTACACAAAATACAACCGGAACGGACATCTCGCCGTCGACTGTGAAGTTCAAAATGGGAGATGTTTCATTTGCGGAAAAAAGGGGTCACTTTCATGGAGATTGCCCGAAGCGTAGAAGAAACAACTTGGACGTGCCTCAGCATCCACAGCACCGTCCGGGGAATCAAGTTCCGGCGCCTCGAGCACCTCAACCGCACCACAAAATGGCTAAGTCCGTCGCCCCAATGCCCAGGACCGCGTCTATGCCATGACTCGAGATGAAGTGCTTGCGTCAGATACGGTCATGACAGGTATACTTAGTTTCAATAATGTGCCTGTTCGTGTACTATTTGATTCAGGTGCTTCGCATAGTTTTATATCGGCGGACTTTGCCGTCCAGCACAAATTTCTGATAATATCACTAGATCTCGACCTTGGCGTGAGCACACCTTCGGGCACACCAATACTCACTAATTTAGCCTGCGCCGACGGGATTATCTGTATCGGCGGTCAAAAGATCGGCCTTGACGTGATAGTCCTAGACATGAAGGACTTCGATATCATTCTGGAAATAGATTGGCTCGGGCCGTGCAACGCAACCATAGACTGCGCCAGAAAGACGGTCACCTTCCGCATTCCAGGGGTGCCTGAATTCTGCTTTTCGTGTGGTGAGGCGTCGTCGACCTGCATGCTGATTTCGGCGATTTCTGCTCGGAGGATGCTGCATTCTGGGTACGAAGGTTATTTGGCGTCCGTCCGAGACATGCGACAGGATGGTGCAAACGCGGGTCAGACCGACGTTGTAGCAGAATTCCCCGATGTATTCCCGGACGAGCTACCCGACATGCCCCCCGATCGAGAAATCGAGTTCAGCATCGATACATTTCCCGATGCTCGACCGATTTCCAAGGCCCCGTACAGAATGGCTCCCGCCGAGCTGAAAGAACTCAAGGTCCAGCTACAAGAGTTACTCGATAAAGGGTTTATTCGGCCTAGTGTTTCACCGTGGGGAGCACCCGTATTGTTCGTGAAGAAGAAAGATGGGTCCATGCGTCTGTGCGTCGATTACCGGGAGCTGAACAAGGCCACCATCCGGAACAAGTACCCATTGTCCCGCATAGACGACCTATTCGATCAACTGCAAGGCGCCTCGGTATTTTCGAAGATTGATCTCCGCTCAGGCTATCATCAACTCAAGATCAAGTCAGACGACGTGCAAAAGTTTGCCTTTCTTACTCGATACGGCCACTACGAGTTCCTGGTGATGCCATTCGGCCTGACGAACGCTCCTGCCGCCTTCATGGATCTGATGAATCAGGTATTTCGACCCTTCCTTGATAAATTTGTGGTAGTCTTTATTGATGATATTCTCGTCTACTCGAAGGATAGGGCGCAGCATGCAGAACATCTACGGGCCGTGCTCCAGACACTTCGAGAACATGAGTTGTACGTGAAGCAGAGTAAGTACGAATTTTGGCTCAGCAGCGTATCCTTTCTTGGTCACATCATTTCGTTCGAAGGCATTGCAGTCAACCCGAAGCTAGTGGAAGCTGTTGCTGATTGGAAGCGGCCTGCGTCTGCTAGTGAGATTCGAAGCTTTCTTGGTTTGGCGGAATACTATCGATGCTTCGTGAAAGACTTTACGAAGATTGCATCGCCACTGACTCGCCTCACTCAAAAGGGAGTCGTGTATGAGTGGTCGGATGACTGTGAAGTTTCATTCCAGGAGCTAAAACAGCGACTGATTTCGGCACCTATACTCGCACTTCCGGACGGGCCAGAGGGTTTTCAGATATTCAGCGATGCTTCAGGCCAGGGCTTGGGATGTGTGCTCATGCAGCAAAACAAGGTGATATCCTTCGCCTCTAGACAGTTAAAGCCGTACGAGAAGAACTATCCTACGCACGACTTGGAGTTAGCGGCGATTGTGTTCGCGTTGAAATTGTGGCGTCACTATCTATATGGCATGGCGTGCGCAATCTATACCGACCACAAGAGCCTCAAGTATCTCTTCATCCAGAAGGAATTGAACTTGCGACAGAGGCGCTGGCTCGAACTGATCAAAGACTATGACTTGACGATCGACTACACTCCGGGCAAGGGAAATATTGTGGCGGACGCTCTGAGTCGAATATATCTTACCGCGCTATCCATCAACCGCACACTACTACAAGATTTAGAAGAAATGGGCATCGATCTCCGGATTCGATTCAGGGATATACGGTTGGCACAGCTGCAGTTAGAGCCGAGTTTGCTGGAAAAGATCATGGCCGCTCAGAAGGATGATCCGTACCTGAAGAAAATATGCGAGCAAATTTTGACAGGTAGTGCGACCGACTTTGCGGAAGATAAGACCGGCATGCTGAGAATGAATGGCCGACTATGTGTTCCGGATGATTCAGAACTACGAAAGGAGATAATGTCGAAGGCGCATTATGCGAAATATACCTTGCATCCAGGCGTACTAAGATGTATAAGGACCTCCGTAAGACCTTCTGGTGGCACGGGATAAAGAGAGATGTGGCGCTCTTCGTGTCGCAATACATGGCCTGTCAGCAGGTGAAAGCTGAGCATCAGCGACCGGGCGGGGAGATGCAGAACCTCGCTATTCCCGAGTGGAAGTGGGATCATGTCACTATGGATTTTATTGTTGGCCTGCCAAAGACACCACGGGGGAACGACGCCATCTGGGTCATCGTCGATCGATTAACCAAGTCAGCGCACTTTATCGCCATCAAAGTTACTTGGAGCGTTGATCGCCTGGCGCAGATTTATCTTGACGAGATAGTACGGCTGCACGGAGTTCCAGTATCCATCGTCTCTGATCGGATTCACGATTTATGTCGCGATTCTGGAGTAGCCATCAGTCGGCTGGGTACCAAGTTGCAGTTCCGCTCAGCTTACCATCCTCAGACCGACGGCCAAACGGAGCGCGTTAATCAGATTCTCGAAGACATGCTACGGCTCTGCGCAATCGACTTCAAATCAAGCTGGGACGTCCACCTACCGCTGGCAGAATTTGCATACAAATAGCTACCAATCCAGCATCCAAATGGCGCCGTATGAAGCTTTGTACGGCCGGAAGTGCAGATCGTCCATTTGCTGGGATGAAGTCGGGGAACGGCAGATACTCGGCCCGGAGCTGGTGGAACAGACTGTGGAAAAGGTCAAGCTAATTCGGGAAACTGAAGATTGCACAGAGTCGGCAAAAGAGCTACGCCGACACCCATCGAAGACCGCTTGAGTTTCAGGTGGGCGATCACGTGTTCCTGAAGGTGTCGCCTATGCGAGGAGTTACTCGGTTCGGCGCTAAGGGAAAGCTGAGTCCGAGATTTGTTGGGCCGTTCGAAATACTCGAGCGAGTCGCCCCAGTGGCCTATAAAATTGCCCTACTGCCGGCGCTTGAAGGTGTGCACAATGTCTTCCACGTCTCCCAGCTACGGAAGTACGTGCACGACCCTAGCCACGTGGTGGATTTTGGCCAGCTGGAGCTAAAGTCCGACTTATCCTACGTTGAAGTGCCAGTTCAAATCTTAGAACGCAAGGATAAGCTACTACGAAATCGGGCGATCCCTCTCGTTCGCGTACTCTGAAGGAACCATACGGCAGAAGAGTCGACATGGAAACTCGAGTCAGAGATAAGGAAAAGTTTCCTTCATTGTTTTCATAGAGGTAGGTTCTATTCTTAAGTTTCGAGGACGAAACTTTTCTTAGTTGGTTATGGTGTAGTTCCCCGTCCCTACATCATGCCCCGTTGTTCGTCCACGGGGTGCGCGAGAAAGGAACACTGTCGCTATCGACTCGGTCGGGACCGATAGGTCGGGATCGATCGAATCGATCGAACGGGAACGGTTGAATTAAGATCCATTCCCCGTTATGGAATGGCTTCTTCGGAACCAAGTCCCATATTCAGCGGGCTGCGCCTCAAGGATTGACTCTACGGCTGAGTCGAGAGAGACCTCCGTTGCTCTGCTTTTCACGCCACTTGCGTTGGTTTTGGCTTTGTTTTCTGAATGCGTTTTCGTGAATGATTTCGATGGTTTTCATGGCTTACGTTTCGAACTTCGCATTCATATCGAATTTCCTTGAATAACACAGTATTCTAATCGGTTGTTTGTGCGATTTTAGGTGATCGTGTAGGCAACGTCTAGCGTGGCCAACCAGTTTCTCGCCTCAAGTAAATACTAAGGTGAGTGGTGGCTGACCCTTCTCCCCTCGACCCTCTTCTCTAATACATTATCAATATTAGACATGTGCTATGCTAGATGTAATACAACGATATGAATGATATTCCGATGAACGGTCACACGACGTTCCACGAACACGAACTATACAGATGCTTGTCATAAAATATTATCGTGCTTGTAATTATCAAATCATATAGAACCGTGCTAAGGAAGGATGAATCGATTAAATGAATGTCGCAACGATACTATAAGATGTGCCTTGAAATAACAAATTAACTTAGCACGGTCATGGACAACTTGTCGACAAGGACGATTGTTTCTTCGGACGGTATCTCGAGGCCACGGGACCGTTCCGGCCTAGGAAGAAACACGGATAGCTATGCCGGATGCATGCCACGGTAGGCAGTGGCTTTCAACGGGGCTCGCTACCCGCGCTGAAGGACCTCTGTCTACCAAGCTATATGTCCAGGATGGCTTATCGTGCCAGTGACCTTCACGAACGCACTCTATTACGTTTTATTATTATCCACATGACAGAAGAACATGGTAAGTTTACGCTACGACGGCACGCTCTGCCGGGGGTAAGATCTATCGTCATTATTCGGTTGTGCCTTTAAATATAAGTTTGAATTGAGTAGGATGGCTAGCAACTTCATTAAGTATTGGCATGCACGCTCACTTTAATTCTTCAACAAATGAGAGCACAGGATTTAAATTTCTACGCACCAGCACAAAGTGTAAAGTGCTGACCCTCGCTCTCAACAGGTACTCGGGACCAGGATAGCGTGCCAAGGAACTGAAGGCGACGCTCCTTTCTTTTGAAGCCTTGCTGGTGCGAAGGCTAACAGTTGCAACATTTTGAAGACTCCAACCCAACGCATCATGAGTCACAAACTCTCGCGATCCCAGGTCTTAGAGAGTCGTTTTGATGTTTGTAAAAGTGATGTAAATGTATGGAATGACTATCTCATCGATGTCGGTTGTAAGCCCGCGAGGCCTCTTTTGTAATCGAGTCTGTAACCTACTTATTATCAATGAAAATGCAAGTTTCCTTTTTTAAATGAATGTGTTCAATTTCTCTGCGTACTCTTACCTATGCTGTTGTTTCGATAACCTTATGAACCGTCTTGTGCAAGCACAACTTAGGCTTGCACGGCATCACACCCGGGGGACGACTATCGATTCTATCGAATCGGGCGTGACAACTAGAGCTAGAGATTACATGCCTAAGTGAAATAGACAACTTAGGCCACTCATCAAACAAGATAATAAAGTTGGCTTATTTCCTACAAATATCATGTATTGATCCTTATAAATTATCAAACCGGTTACTTGGTCCTCAACATGGATTCTAACCCGTACAGCAGCTCAGGACCACATGCAAGTATACATTGCCTCCCTCTACAGTTTTATTTATATGCTTTACATTTTATTATCCAGTTTTGATTGTTATGGACATGTGCTCTTTATATTATATACTATCGAGTCGTTTCATTGATATATGTCATTTCATATTGGCCGTGTAGTTCACATTTGGAGTTGTTCTCACCAGTACCTTGCTTGAGTCGTGTCATAGAACGAGTACGTGTAGTTGAACTACTAAATCCTTGTTATCGTTTACACAACCAGAGAGTCCACACTCGGGACGAGGTGTTTGTCGTGTTCATTGGCACCAGAGAGTCCACACTCGGGATGAGGATATTTGCCTTGAGCTAACCAGAGAGTCCACACTCGGGACGAGGGTTAGTGCTTAGTTCAAACCCGTGAGTCCATACTCAGGATGAGGGTTTGGTTTTCTATTGATCTTATGTTCATCCGGCAGTTCATTTATACGTAGTGTTCTAGTATCCGTGTTCATAGTCACTTGTCGTGTTCTGTTTCCTTACTTATTTTTTATACATGATAAAACTGTTAGATAGGCATGTTTATATGTATCTTGCTATGTCCTCTGAGGACCTGGTGATCTCTTCAGGTTTAGCCGAGTTTGAGTCAGGAGCAGACGTGCAGGTTGAGTCAGCATCAGACCACGGTGCCTTACAGTTGAGGTTGTATCGATTAGCAGTTTATACGCAGTTAGTTATTTCATGTATTTCTCTATTTTCGTCTATTGGTAGTGGATTTGTGTCCGCGGACGTGACTTTGATTCCTGGAAACATTCAGTTTATATTCTTTATTGCTTAGTTTTATGGATATTCATTGATCTTGGTTGTGTCTTGATTATTCTGTGGATGAGATATAGATTTCCAAGTGATTCTAGATTCAGTGACTTGTGAGTTATAGACAGCGTTCTACCACCGATACTGCGACGTAGGCTGGACTTGGATACGCTTCGTATCTGAAAAGCGGGTGCGGGTTGTGACATAAGTTACCGAGATTCGGAGCTTTCTGGGTCTAGCAGGCTATTATCGTAAGTTCGTCCAAGACTTCTCTAGTTCGTCCAAGACTTCTCTCGGATTGCAGAGTCGATGACTAGACTTACTAGGAAGGACGTGGAGTTTGTCTGGACTGAGGAGTATCAGGCTGCCTTCGATGAGCTGAAGAAGAGGTTGACCTCAGCTCCTATCTTGACGTTGCTTCTGGGACTGGTGTTTTACGATCTACAGTGACGCTTCTGGGAAGGGCTTGGGTTGCGTTCTTTAGCAGCATAGGAAGGTGATTGCCTATGCATCTAGACAGTTACATCCTCATGAGAAGAACTACCCTACCCACGATCTGGAGTTGGCCGCAGTTATCTTTGCTTTGAAATTGTGGAAGCATTACCTGTACGGAGAGTGAGTTGAGATCTTCACGGATCACAAGAGCTTGAAGTACGTGTTCACCCAGAAGGAGTTGAACATGCGACAGAGACAGTAGCTCGAGCTGATAAAGGACTTCGATATCTCATTGCAGTACCATCCAGGAAAGGCCAACGTAGTTGCAGATGCCTTAAGCAGGTATCCAGTCGCTATGTATTTGACGTGTGATCGTCATCTATTGGCCATATGGATAGTTTGAGTATCGAGGTAATTGTCCCGGGCACGAAGATTCAGATGTGGGGCTTATAGATTTAGTCTGAGTTGATGGACAGAGTCAGATCAGCGCAGTATGATGATGTTGCCCTGGGGAGCATCAGGGAGTAGGTACGGGCAGGTTTGCTCGACGATTTCTCTATAGCCGAAGATGTGTCGCTGAGGCATGGTGCTAGACTATGCGTTCCGAGTAGAGAGCTTCGGAAGGGGGTTCTTCAGGAAGCCATCGCTCTCAGTACTCTATGCATCCTGGAGCCAATAAGATGTACAGAGATCTGAGAGAGCACGTACGGTGGTATGGCATGAAGCGAGAGGTAGCTCAGTTTGTATCTCGTTGCTTGGTAGCTCAGTTTGTATCTCCCTGCTTAGTTTGTATCTTGCCTCACGTAGGGTAAAGCCTGACCTGTGTTACTACTTGCCTCATAGCTTTCTATTATGGCCGGCCTGATCTTGTTTTCTTGTATTTCCTGACTCATAGTCGGTCAAACGGAAGAGCCTAATCATGTGTCCCAAGCCGATCACATAACGCTCTAATATCTTAAGGCACCATTTATGTTTACATTATACATCAGTTATTACTGTACTGCTCTATATTCCAGTATTTCATACCCTGACATGATATCCAGATTTACATATTCTGTTTATATTCTAGTCTTGATATTTCTTCTTATATTTTACTATAACTGTCTCTTGTAGAATTTGTCAATTCACATGGAACTGCTGTTAGTGTTTGTACTTGCTCATATCCTGACAGGATAACTTCATTGTATTTTTCAGAGGATTCAGATACAGACTGGCCGACCTTCTACGGGTTTGGCGTAGACGCAGTTTACCACTTGGATTCAGTGGAGCCGTGCCTTTCGAAGACGCACCACCGGTAGGGATCTTAGATTAGTAGGTTTGACTGGATTGCGTTCCAGCTTATTATTTTGGGCTGTAGTATATATTTTTGGGATTGTATAATTTTTTAAACTCTAAACTTCTGGTTGTGACTCTGTGACTTGCATCTATTTTCAGCTTTTTTATTTCTATCATACCTTTATCACATCGTGCTTATCTTCCCTAGATGTCATGTGATTGAGTTATATATATTCCTCCGTGCGAAGATGACATGTTTATAAATATTATTGATGTTAGATTTTATAGACGACCTATACAGCATTCTATCACCGACACTGCGGCGTAGGCTAGACGTATCCACGTGCTCGTGCCCCTAAACAGGGTACGGGTCGTGATAACAGGACGACTCGATTTACATAATTAACAGTCGTTATTTGTGTTGCAACAACTGTAGAGCATTATCTAGAGTATATATGGCATTCCAATGTGGAAGACTAGAATAATTGGAAGAGACCCTTTTATTGATAAATACGGGATCTTGTCCTGAGGGATTACATCATCAAGGGACGGTTTGTCCACATTGGCGAATATGTACTCTCTCAGTTCTTCGTCAGTGAGTACTGGAGCAACCTGAGGTGGTTCGGGAGAACCTTTTAGGAGCTTGGCCTTTGTCGAATCTGGTGCCAATAGAGATACATGGGCCTTCTCTTGAAGCTTAAGAGGGGCTGAAGACTGAGGAGGTCTGTCTTTAAGCCGTACCTTGAGAGGTGCCTCAGTTGGTGTTCCGGCGACTAGTGCCTTCCCATGTAGTTTTGTTGCGAGAGGAGCCGACACTTGGGGAGGCTTTCCCTTAAGTCGTATCTTCAAGGGGGCTTCAGTGGATGCTCCGCCTAGAGAAGTTGGTGCCCTTTCGCGAAGTTTGACCACTATAGGAGACTGTGTTTGAGGCGGCTTCCCCTTGAGTCGTACTTTCAGGGGAGCGTCGATTATAATTTCTACCTCCAAGTCAGCTTCGGCATCATCATCGGCATCGTTGGCTTCATCTTTGAGATGAATCGACTTGTACATATCAGAGTCGGTGAAGAAGGCCTCAATCCCTCTGAAAGGATCGATATCAGCGAACTCTGTTCGGACTATGTCGTTGGTGGATACGTACTTCATACATTGATGGATAGTGGATGGTACTACCACGTATTCATATAGCCACGGCCGCCCTAACAAGATGTTGTAGTTGACGTCCGCATCCACAACATAATAGGTTACTTCGGTCTGGAGATCACCGATATGACACTTTAGCCAGATCTTCTCCAGCGGCTCACTCTTGCTGGCGTTGAAGCCACTGATTGTAGTATGGGACACTGTCAGATGATGCATCGGGATCCCCAATGTATGGAGAAAAGTTCGGAGGATAATACTAGAGAAGACCCCGAGTCGATCTGTATTTGATCCACCTTGATGGCACCGACGTACCCTGTATAATACAGTAGTTTGTTGTGCCTGTTATTCTTGTGCAACATGTCTTGTTAAGTGAATGTGATGTTGGGGATGATCTCCCCCACACTATGGTATGGACATGTTACTGGATCGTCCTCAGGCTGTTTGACCTGACTGATGAAAGACTCGGCATCCTTCAGGGCTTCGCAGAGAGCCTCCCGAGTATCTTTAGACAGGCGGAGGAGCTCGAACAAGGACAGCCGAGCTGGAGTACTAGCAAGTTGTGCCAGTATATCGAAGTTGTGGGGTTTGGTTAACCCCGAAGCATTGTCTCTTCGTAGAGGCCTGTCGAAGCTGGCTTCCTTATGATTCTGTTTGTCAGTGCTGGAAGTTGGGAAGGACCTTCACATTGAGCAGCCGAGGTGGTGATGGGAGGTGCCACTTCGAAAGGGGCTTCCTCAAGCTGAGCATTCTGCTGTGAACACGTTTGTACAGGAAGTGCCTCCTTGGGGGAGGAGGTCACAATTCGGCAAGACTTGGTCTTCTTGCCTTTAGATTTAGAGGTAGAATGTACCCCCGGTTGAGTTAGTTCCGGAACAAGATCTGGGTAAACCCACATGATCTCCCTCCGAGATGTAGTAAGTTGAATCAATCCACTCACGTTGTTACGAGTCGACAGAAGGTTGACTACCTCCAATGTCACCTTTGGGATGGGGACAACACCATCCTGAGTTGTAGTAGGCGGTAAGGTGCCGAACTGGAACGACACCATGTGTCACGCCCCGATCCGAGAGGATCGAAAATAAGCCACTGGGCGTGATGCCGTACAAGTCTAGATTGCACTTGTACAAGGCAAAACCATTACAGTTCCTGGTAATTCTCAGAAAACATCGACAACGCAGCGGAACCAAGCAGATAAATTGAAGTCACACAATTTATATAGAAATGTATCTCTTTATGATAATCAAAATGGATTACAAGACTTGCAGCAGAATACAGAGTTTACAACTGTTTACAAGACTCACAGCGGAATACAGAGTTTACAACTGTTTACAAGACTTTTAGTATAGCCAACTGAATGTATACACTTGCCTTTAGGCTACAATGAATATACCGACTTCTTTACAATGAACTTGCCAATATGGCTACAATCTCACTGGTATGACTGAGTTCCCATGTTCCATACATTATGTCCCGTATAGCAGGAGACATCGTCTTGCAAGAAGAGCTTCTGCACACCCATCCGATTCATCGATGCCAAGCACTGATTCACAGGATTTCCCCCAAGCAAACACCTGTAATATTGCCCACAACGTGGGTCAGTACATCATCAATGTACTGGCGAGCGGTGCTGGCCCAACTCACCTAAGAAGACAACACTAAGTAATCATGTTACAGAACATTATTAACAGTTGTCTTTCTCGTTGCCTTAGGGTCAATTTCATGTTATAGCCGACAAGAAGTAAAGCATGCAAATCTCATAGCCAACATAATTTAAAGCATGCAGTTATCACCCTTTGGTGATTCTTACCCACGGTCGTGTAGCCATCCCTGTACATTTATAATACTTACTCTGCCTGCACAAGACATTGTTAGGAACAATATCATGATTCAATATGGATATCACCATTCAGGTGATTCTTACCAACAGCGACATCCTTCCCTGTATTTGAGTAATAACTTACTCTGCCTGCATAAGACATCATTAGCACTGGACCTATCTATATGAAGGTCACTGGCGACACGCCATCTTGGATCATCTTCTGGTGAACGGCTAACTCCAAATGGGGTGCGAATCCATGGGAGGTTTCCGAAACACCGTGCTACTACTTCAGCACTATGGATTTCAGCGTCCTTTCAGTGGGCGTAGCAACCCCCACTGCAAGTCCTGCAATCCCGATGTCAGTACATCGACACCATCCTTGTTTCCCCTAGGACGAACCGGGTTCCATGGCCCAGGAATACCGTTCGAGGAACGAAACCTTGTCGACAAGTTGTCCATGACCATGCAACTATATGCAACTTATCTAAGAAGAAAACATATAATGCATGATAAGGAAAACTAAGCAAAACCATCATTCTCATCCATCTTGCCATCTAGCCATCTTGTCTTGAGCCAATGCTCACATTATCATCTGCCCATCCAGGGTCTTAGTGAAACCAACATTCTACATCGGCACAGGATAATAGAATGTTGTTTTCCAATCTCTTTGCCACCTCTTTGATATCATACCTCTTTCCAACCAACTCAATGTACTTACCGCCCAGTTCTGGGACTTAGCATATGTTTAGCATTCATTCATTTGAATGCAATTCAAGCATACTCACTGCCCAGTTCTTGGGTCTTAACATCTATTTTGCCATCTATTCATTGAGCCAAAGCTCGATATACTCACTGCCCAAGTATTTGGGACTTTGCCTTCACCTGTCATGTAATTCATCGCAACAGCGTACAAGCATACAATTCACTTAGCCACAACAGTTTACGTTAATGTGATTATTATCTTTCATTATCTTTCCAAATTCCATGCAAGGCGTTATTGAACAAACTCAACTAGAAACATAGCATACTCATCCTTATTTTAAGCGTGAAGCTAAAGGATCTTTGAAGGGTTCAACACTACTCACATTCATAGGACGATTCCCGCCACGATCGCATAGTCTTCAAGCGATCCTTCGCATAATCCCAAGTCCAACAAGGCTTCATCGAACCAACCATCTCATAAGGCATCTTGCGGGTCGGGGCACTACACCATGTTAGTCGAGACTGTCTTCTCTTCGTAATCACTGAGATGACGTTCGCATTGATCATGCATTGTATGTAGTTATTGAGGATGTAGCAGTCTTGAGTTGGATGTCCAACGAACCGATGGTAGTGACAGTACCTCGGGTCGCCCACTCTACCCACCTTGTCAGGACGCTTAGGATAAGGCAGCTTGAACTTGTCGCTCTGTTTCAACATCTCGAAGAGTTGTAAGATGTACTTGTCGTTGAAGGAGTAGACCTCCTTCGGCCTCGGTGCTGGTGGAGGTTTCTGAGCGGGCCCCTACGTACTTTTTGAAGCGTTACAGTCAATGTCTGCTTTCCTTTCGCCTCGTGCCCACTATTGTTGGTAGCAGCACGTTTTCCTTTGTCATCAAAGGCGGAGAAGTTCCCAGAAGGCGAACATTACGTGCCTTCTTCTCAGCAGCTTCGGCCCTGATGATCAATGGACTCCAATCAGGAGGCTGGGTGGATTCGAGGAAGAGCTTGATTGTATGAGTCATGTTCATGCTGCAGGCATCGATCTGTGCATGTTCTGGCATACCCGGAGGCAACCTTAAGCTTGCTTGTCGAAAACGTTCGATGAAGGCTCAACAGTCTCCTTCTCTGTCTGGCGCACTTTTATAAGAGATGACAAGGTCATGTCCTTTCCACCGTCATAGAATTGGTCGAAAAAGAGGCATGTCAAGTCATCGAAGGATGATATAGAGTGGTCAGGGAGACTGCAGTACCAGTTGTAAGCAACTCCCTTCAATGCCCCGACAAATAGGCTGGTGAGTAGGGCGTCTTCTTTTGGGAGTTATCCCGTTTGGGACAGGAAGTATGTCAGATACCGGCGAGGAGAATCCTTCCTATCATATGGTGTCAATGTTTATGGTTTATACTTGGGAGGGTAAACCACTTTGTTCCATTCGAGAGGGTAAGGTTGCGGGATTCCCATCTTCTGACGTTCTTCCTGCTTGTTTCGCATTTCAAAGCACTCGCGCAGATCTCTGATCATGTCCACAGCTCTTCTGTAGAACTGGGAGCCGGTGAGGGCGGTAAGGCGTAAAGTTTGGCATTTGAAGGAGCTGATGTCTGAGGTGCAGTGTGATGATCTTCACCCGAAGATACCCGATGAGCGGGTATACTTAATTCTCCATTGGCCCCTGGATCGGGACTAGTGAAGACAGGTGCCCTTGCTAATGGTTGAGATGCCAGAGTGGTCCGAATCTCAAATACCATTTGAGTCAAGGATTGCATGGTGGTAGAGAGGGTTTTGAGGCTCCCTCCAGGGTGTCCATGCGCTGCACGATGTCCGGAGCTGGTGCGTTGGACTCTTCTTCATCACCACCCCCAGCTATGTAGACTGGCATAATATGGGTGGAAGTGGATGGATCGGTTGAGGCTTCACTTTCGACCTTACTTTCCTGCGGAAGGGCCTCCCCTTCTGAGGCCTCGTACTGGCTACCCCCAACTACCTCGGGATCGGTTTCTTGGAGAACATCATCATCTTCAAGTGGAGGGTTGGATTAGATAGAGGGAGTTTGATCACTCCCAATTGATGCTTCCAATGGAACCTTCTTCCTTGACCGGGTGCTCTCAAACACCCCTGAGGATGGGAACATCGTTTTGCTTTTCCCCGGCTGACTCTTGGACGATGCTGCTGAGGTCGAGGGATTGATGGTTGTCTTTCTCCCTGATGAGTGGGAGTTGGAGACAACATGGCTAGAAGTGACCTTGGGCTCTGACTCATCTTCAATTGGCACCTTCTTTCCGAGACGACATCGTGGGTGCAACAGATTACAGCCGTTGGAACACGGACTGCCTGGATGATGGAGCGGTTGTTTTGCAATAACAGCAGTTGATGGTGACCTTGGCACAAGTGTACCCCATGAGGGGCACATCGTGCTTAATGGTCAGCTCTCCTGATCTGTCTTTGTGAGTGATCACATTACGCAAATCATGTGGGAAGAGTTTTACTTTCACACCCCCTTCAGGCGTATGGAGAGGCCAAGTGCCGGGGTGGTCATGTGAATGCTGTACCCCCTAATCCAGTTCTAGCGTATGAGATACGTCCGAATCATTGATGGGGGAGCAACATGTATTGCGCTTGAACCAACTTCATGCGCGCAACCCATGTGGGCGTATGGGTTCAAAGTCACAAGTTTTGCCTCGCACGAATTGGTTCCAAATGCAGAAGATGTGCCCAAGCGAGACGGGGACTTTGAGAGCCTCGTATCTGGTACAAACGTACCCGAGTCGATTCTGTATAGTTTACCATCGATAGCGTGCATGATTTTGAGCGCACATCTCCGGTTCACTGTGGGCGTAGCACATTTGGGGCGCATGGCCCGTGTTGCCATGAATTTTTTCGTACCAGCCCCGAAGGTGCATAGTACTCAGAATCCAACTCATCCTCTCCATGATAGAGTTCATGCACGGGAAGCTGGATGTGCCTTTGTTTCGTCGGTGCATCTTCTTCGACTGGAAAAGGACAGTTGGGGAATGCAGTCTACACTGCATTTTCCTGGCAGATGCGCTGCACTAGCGAGCACATCTTGCTTGCTGAAAACGTCAGCAGAAAGGGTAGGTTGCGGTGGCGCGTCCCCTTCAGCTGGAGTGCTCGACGCATCTCCTTTGCATACCCAGACTTGGCAAGTCTTCTTCAGCTTTGGCAGCCGCTTCGAAGGACTTGCGCTACCGTCAGAGATGAACTCCTCATACGCCTGTTTATTGAGGCGCACCACGAGTGTCTTGTGGGAGGAGCCAAGCTTGATGTCGTCGGATTACGATACAACTTTCTTGTCAGAAGAGAAAGAAGTCCCCAGCAGAGTCGCCAGCTTGTTTGCCATCAAAAATACGACACAGTTTTGTTGAGATAAAACTTTGGTATTTCAATTACAAACAGAACAGTATATAATAGGACTTAGACGTAGTCCTAGGAGTACATTTTTGTTTTTATCTAGAAACTGTATCGGTGGAGCGAGTGGTAATGCGTTGACTCCGTTGACGATCTGACGACGATCTTGGATTCTTTGAAGGTCTGGACTTCTCTGGATGCCGGAGTGTTTGGAGGAAAAGTAGACGTTATGTGTCTCTTCGTGTCTCTCTATGTAGATATGATGATCTCTTCCTATGTCTGTGTGGATGAAGGAATGCTCCTTCTATTTATAGGCATCAGACTGGTCTGCTCATGCGCACATATAGGATGCGCCTGTACGTGGGAACGCCACGTAGCTGATGCTGTGGGACGCATGGACAATGCGTCCTGAGTTGAAGCTGAATCTTGTTTGAATTGCACTGTTGGACTGCGGAGAAGCTGATATGTAGCAGTTGTGAAGATTCGGCCGTTGCTGAGATCTTGGGTGGTTAGCACCCATTCGTAGGCAGAATTGAATCAAAATACACGTGGCACATGTCTGTGACTCAAAGATCTCTGATTAAGTGGAGGGTGATCTATCACAAACAAGTCTGGACGCATGGCTTCTGAGGTGTATACAGAGCTTCAAGTGCATGGCTATGGAGGCGCATGCAAAGACTTAGCTTCTGTCATTTGGGATCAGGAGTAAGTCAGGGCGTATGGCTTTTGAGGTGCATGCAGACTTCTAGGCAAATGGTTGTGGAGGCGCATACAAGTGATCGGCCAGCCACATGGCAAGGACCACTGTAGCCGACAAAATGTAATAATGAAGATGACGTTGGCGGCTCTTCGTTTTTGCAAAAAGCTATCAACTGTTCAGTCTTCGGGAAGCGTGCTGCCAACTCTGTCACATAGCTTTAAATGCTTGATGGGTGACGTTGAAGTGGGCGCATCAGTTTGTGCCCCTCTAGGCGTACGTGTCTATATCCCATTGGGTGCATGGGTACGAAGCGCATGGTGCTGACGGCGCATCTGTCGCATGGCGCATCCTTATTACCAGTCTGTTGAGTTCTTTGACGCGTTAATGGTTGTTTTGACTTGGTTAAATATGAAGAGGCAGATTCATCGTCATTAATGCAAATTCAAAATATGAGGAGACTGCCACTTGGCGCATGGACGAAGGTTGCTCCGGACTATAAATAGCTTTGTGAAGAGTTTTGTTTCTCATTTTATTTTGCTTTCTTTCATGGAGACAAACTCGATCGGTTTCCTGCCTTGGCGATTTGACAATGAACTCCTTTCGAAGACGAAGATGTGCCGAGTTAATATTTTTACCATCGGCCTTATTTTCTTACAAGCCTGTGAAAGTGCATGTTGCATCCAAATATCGGGATCATCGTGTCCCGACATAGACTGAAGGTGCATGTTGCATCCAAAGATCGGGGCGGTCGTGCTCCAATTTTTGTTATGCTGGAAGAGCCGCAGGTCGAGGCCATCGTGCCCTATTTGGTTAGGCTAGAAAAAGCCACTCCTCCTGCTAGAGTGCCCGTATGCTGATGAGGAAGTGATTCTCTCTAACTATGCATGGGGATGCGCCTACGCTGAGATGCTGGAATGATGCGCCTGGCTGTAGCACTTAAGTGATGCGTCTGGATGTACGTTGAAGTGATGTGCCTGGCTGTAGCACTTCGAGTGATGCGCCTGACGAGTGATGCGCCTGACTGTAGCTTTTAGGATTTTCTCTTTTGTAAAAGAATTCTCCTTTGTAAAAGACATGTAATAGACTTTCATATGAAATAAAAGTCCCATTTTTATGTCTCTACTTCTTTGCTGTTTTCTGCTGTGCCAAGTGTTCTGTTCCTGATGCATGTTGATTCTTGGCGCATGAGATTCAGGGCGCATAGGAGTTCTGGCCTTAGATGCACTTGAAATTCAATGCTTCTACAATCATTCCCAAGTCCTTTACTTCAAATTCCTTAGCAAGTTTTGACTTTAGCTAGGTAATCCCCTCTCATCACTTGTGATCACTATATCATCTACATATACTGCAAGTATAGTGATGTGACCTCCAGTATGTTTAAAAAAACCATGTGATCTGCATTGGTTTGGTTGTACCCCATGCTTGTGACAGTTTTTCTGAATCTTACAAACCATGTCCGAGGAGATTGCTGGAGTCCATACAGTGATTTCTTCAGCTTGTACACCTTTTCTGTCGACTTCTTCTTACAAAACCTAGGGGCGTCTCCATGTATACTACCTCTTGTAGATCTAAATTCTTTACATCTAATTGATGAAGTTGCCATCGATGGTTCCTACAAGAGAAACCACGGTTCTCACAGTGCTCATCTTTTCTACTGGAGCAAATGTCTAATCATAGTCGATGCCATAGGACTAAGTGAATCCCTTTGCAACCAATCTTGCCTTGCATCGCTCCACATTTCCTTCTGGCATCTCCTTTAATGTGAAGACCCATTTGCATCCAACTGCTCTCTTTCCTTCAGGTAATGGAACAAGTTCCCATGTCTCGTTTCTTTGAAGTGCCCCAAGTTCCTCCAACATTGCAGCTTTCCACCTCGGATCTTTTTTCGCTTTCTTCCAACACTTAGGCAAATATGTGGTTTCTAACGATGTAGTGAATGCTCCATAAGTAGGGGACTTAAAGTAGGATAAAAAATGGGTAATGTCATGTTCATAACAATAACGATTAGGGGATCTTCTAGCATTAGTACGAGAAAATACTTTTAAGGGAATGAGATAGTGGAGGAGAGATCATACTATCTGAATCATAGGGATCCACATCCGAATCAGAGGGATCCGGTGCAGGAGGTGCATCTTCAGGAGTTGGTGTAGTGCCCCGCTCCACGAAGGTACTAGATGAACAGAGAGATCGGATTGCTGGATGCGAAACAGAAAACGATTAATTTGAGTGAGTGGACGAAGACTCATTTTCTGATTCTTTGCCTAATAAGAATCTGAGGTTTTGAATGAATGTTATTGCTAATAGCAAGATGTTAATCTTTGTGAATGCTAATACAATGAATCAGTAGTCTTATAAGAGAATCCACATGTTGCTTTGCTAAGAAAAAAAAGAGATAATCTACATGCTAAGTAGTAAGATTACTGCCTGCTAATAAGAAATGAGTTGATGCCATGCTAAAGATTGATTCTGTTCTAATATGACTATTTGCCATGTTTAATAAGAAAATAGAGAGCTGTTGGCTATGTGTCCGAAAAAGAGAAAGATACGAAATGAACGTGTCGTTTATTTATGAAAGTCTGATCAATCTGTGAAATCTGGTCCCTATGTGAATAGCTTTAATTTATCTGATAGAAATGTTAGAGCATGCATTGTCTCGGACAACTTGTGCATAAGGTAAAATTTTGTCTATCGGGTTTTTGGGGTGCTAGAAACCACACGCCTAGGAGAGATTAGGGCACCCTGGGATAAATGAGACCTCACGAACAAAGGGTGTCGATATTTGTGTTCATTAGCGACGAGCTGAACCGAAGCATCACAACGATTAACCATGGAGAATGACCCATAGACCATCATATAGATAGGTGTTAATTGATGAAGAGCTGAACCCTGAGCCACAGCTGCTAGTATGTGTGTGTATCAGTGCAGAGCTGAACTGGAGATGTCACAGCTGCTGGTATGCTCATATATTAGTACAGAGCTGAGCCTTGAGTCACAGTTGCCAATCGAGTTTGCATGTGTCGGTAATGTCTTTGTAAGAGTTAAAAATACAGAGACGAACATGCAACAATATTGGATACATTATGTTTATGCTAATCCTTGTCTTGTGCAGGGATGGACCGTCGACTATGATAAAAATCACTGAAAAAGTGATATATGTGTTGCTTAAATTCTGATCATAATTTGTATCAAAGAATAATCTATTGCCAAGAATTTATGTCCCGTATAAAGAAAAGATATGATATCATGCTTGTAATTGACCCTAAGAGTTGCTTGAACAAGAAGAATGATTATGCTCATGAAACACAATGCGCACTTCACATGAAATGAATGCTTATCATGCATGAAACGAATAGTCCCTTGTATGCTTGAAATCAATAGAAATAAATTATGGCTTTTCGAAAGTATTTTCAAAAGATATAATCTGACTCTTCATGAAATAAACATAGGTAAAAGTAGCAAGATCATATCACAAGAAATATTTCATCACTAAATGAATTAGTGATCGTTTTAGACAATATAGCCTTTGTTCACATCACCAGTACGTTGATGTACTGACCCACCACCAGTTTGTACGCAGGTTCAAGATACATCGAGATGGATAGTCTGAAGCGATAGCCCGAGTCTCATCCTCAAGCTAAAAATCAGAAAAGATACAAAGAGATGGTTATCTGTTCAAAAGAATTAATTTTGTATATAAAGGGATGTAATGTATGAAACGTGATCATTGTAATCTGTAAAGTTTCTGAGTGTTGTAAGCCAAGTATGGCATGTATCAGAAAGACTATGAGAGCTTTATAATCTGTTCAAAAGAATTTCAATAAAGAGATTGTTTCTGCTATCATTGTGTTCAATTCATATTCTGCAATATGTCCACTGCTGCTTCAATTTTTACAATTTGTTCCACTGTGTTATTGTCTATCTTATCTATTTTGTCATTGTACAGGTCTTGGCCTTATGCAAGCGCAACTCAGACTTGTACGACATCACGCCCAAGCGAGAACGAACGATTCCATATAGTCTAAATCAAGGAAGAAAGGACTTTATGGGATCCGGGCATGACAGTTGGGGCAGGATTAAGCGAGGGACATGGCACAGTAGGGACAATAGGCACAGTAGTGGACTGCTACTTTCTTCTTTTGTAGACTTGGAGCTCTGTAGATGTAGATTATTTTGTAGTATGTTCCTTCCCATGTACTGGAGCATCACTTCCTTCCTTCTGATTATGTGCATCCTCATCACTTTTCTCTCTCTCGCTATCTCCCCCTTGTTCCCTTGGACCAACTTCCATCATTGGGCATGAAACTGACTTGACAATCATGCTTAGGACCATCTCCCCCACTCCTAATACCTTATGTGTTAGGTGTGTCACCAAATGCAGAGCCTTCACCTGAGCCATTGTGGTAATATGGTTCCATCTCTCTGAATGTAACGTCATGCTCACAAAGAGCCTTCTCTCCATAGGACTCCAGCAAGAATTTCCTTCTGAGTCCCTGAGTAGCCAACGAAGACACACTTCACTGCCCACGGGTCCAACTTTCCCTCCGCAGGCCTATTATCCTTCACAAAGCATACACATCCAAATACCTTTAGAAAACAATGTACTTGTTCTCACCTGTAAGCATCTCAAATGGTGTCTTCCATCCTAACACCTGAGAGGGCATCTTGCTGATGAGAATGCCGCAGTCAACACGACATGCCCCCACAAGTGTTTAAAACATTCATAGCAAACATCATTGACCGTGCCACTTCCAACATGTGTATGTTCTTCCGCTTCGCCATGCCATTCTGTGCTGTATATAGGCACACGAAGTATGATAATGTATCCCATTGGCTGATAAGTACTCTTCAATAGCATTGTTGGTGTATTCTGTCCCATTGTCAGACCTTAAATTTTTTACTTTAATACCATACTGTGTTGTAACCTTGCGATAAAATTTTTAAAATCATGCAACGACATCACTCTTACTCTTCATTAGGTATATCCAGGTAACACGAGTGGCAATCAATAAAGGTGACAAACCACTTAAAACCATTAACAACAGTTGTAGGACAAGGTCCACACACATCAGAGTGTATTATATCAAAGCAGCTAAACTTTTATTTCTAGAACTCACATAAGAGCTTCTGGTTTGTTTTCCAAGTTCACAAGCATCATAAACCAACTTTTTCTTATTAACCTTTTAATACATACAGGGATACATCCGACTCAATAGATTGAATAAAGTGTCTCATGCGCTGATGTTGGAGTAATAATTTTGTTTCTACGGTACTTCACGGCTCTCTGGTTGTGCTTCATCC
>JANAVB010008551.1:0-40806 GCA_029216955.1 Iris pallida
GACTTGCGAAGAGTCTTCAAAAGTTCAGCGGCAGGGCCTTCGACGCGCAGTCGAAGCTTCAAAAGCATGAACGTCGCCTAGCTAGTTGGCACGTTCTTTCTTATTCCTGGCACCTACAAAGAGCGAGGGTCAGCATGATCACATGTACTGGTGAGTGGCTAATTAAACCCAAGCTCTGCATTTGGTTCAAGCAGTTTTATAAAACATGTTAGCTATTTTTGTGATCTTTAACCATCCTGATTGATTTGCACGTTAATATGTTTTGAGGCAAGCATATGAAATTGTATACATTGAGCAGCTATCATAATCATTTTGTGTCTCGTGTATTAATTCAAGCAGTAAAACGGTGTGAAGGTCACTGGCAATGTCAAGCCATCATGGACTATAGCTGGTTAGACGGCGACCCTTTCGCGGCGAGTAGCGAGCCAGTACGAAAGTTCTCGAATCACCGTGCTGATTCATGGCTGGCACTTGCTATATTCGCTCCTCCCAAGCCGAATCGATTACTTGGCCCACGCAACCGTTCGAGGAAACTACGCCTTATGCATAAGTTGTCCAATGACCGTTTTACAGATTCAAGAAATATTCTATCTTTTTACTAAATCTTTAACTTTCTCTTTGGTGTGAAATTGACCCTTTTCTTTGAACTTAGACATTTATGTACTTTAGCGTATCATTGCGATAAACGTTAATCGATTCATCCTTTGGTTTGCATAGGCTAAGTAAATAAGGCATAAGAAAGCGGGCATCAGTTTTTTATGTAAATTAGTTCAATAGCAAGTGTTTTGTGAAGAATCGAGCCATGATTTTATTGATTCTACACTATGGCGACAAGCTTTATTTTTGTGATTCATATTTGATTCTGAAACAGAGGGTCGAGGCGAAGAAGGTCAGCCACTCACCTAAGTCTTTGCTTCAGACGAGGGACTTGTTGGCTGCGCTTAGACGTCGCCTACACGATCACCTTCAATCGCATAAGCAACTGATTAGAACACTTTATTATTCAAGGAAATCGATACAAATGCGAAGTTCAAAATTGCAAGCCGTGAAAACCATCGATAACATTCACGAAAAGTATTCACGAAAACCAAAGCCAGAGCAAGTACGACAAAAACAGAGCAATGGGAGGTCTCTTCCAACTCAGCCGCAGAGCCAATCCTTGAGGTTCAACCCACTGAATATGGGACTTGATTCCGAAGAATTCTTTTCATAACAAGAAACAGATCTTAATTCAATCATTCCCGTTCGACCGATTCAACCGTTCCCGATCTATCGGTCCCGACTGAATCGGTAGCGATAGTGTTCCTTTCTCGTGCACCCTATGGACGAAAATGGGACACAAGGTAGGGACGGGGCACTACACCATAACCAACTAATAAAAAGTTTTGTCCTCAAAACTTAAGAATATAACCTACCTCTACGAATAATGAAGGAAATTTCTCCTTCATCTCTGATTCAAGTTTTTAGGTCGACTCCTCGAACGAATAATTGCTCGAGCATACGCAGATGAGAGGGATCGCTCGATTCCGCAGCAGTTTATCTTTACATTCTAAAATTTGGATCGGTACTTCCAATATGATAAGTCGGCCTTCAGCTCCAGTTGACCAAAATCAACGACGTGTCTTGGGTCGAGCACGTACTTCCGTAACTGAGAGATGTGGAAGATATTATGCACACCCACTAGCGCTGGCGGCAGGTCAATCTGATAGGCCACTGGGGCGACTCGCTTGAGTACTCCAAACGGCCCAACGAATCTCAAACTCAAATTTTCCTTTACACTAAACCGAGTAACTCCACACATAGAAGATACTTTTAGAAATACGTGATCGTCTTCTTGAAACTCGAAGGGTCGACGATGGACATCTATGTAACTTTTTTGTCGGCTCTGCTCAGTCTTTAACCTTTCCCAAATGAGCTTGACCTTCTCTACAGTCTGTTCCACTAACTCTGGGCCAAGAATCTATCGTTCCTCGACTTTATCCCAGCAAATCGGTGATCTGCACTTCTGTTCGTACAAGGCTTCGTACAGTGCCATTTGGAGGCTGGACTGATAGCTATTTTTGTATGCAAATTCGGCCAACGGTAGATAAACGTCCCAACTCGACTTGAAGTCAATTATGCAGAGTCGTAACATGTCTTTGAGAATCCGATTCACCCACTCCGTTTGGTTGTCGGTCTGGGGATGCTAAGCTGTGCTGAACTGCAACTTTGTACCTAAAGCCGACTGAAGGCTACTCCAGAAGTACGATCGAAATCGTGCATCCCGATCAGAGACGATGGATACAAGGACTCCGTGAAGCCGTACTATCTCGTCAAGATAAATATGAGCCAGGCGATCAATGCTCCAAGTAACTTTAATGGTAATAAAGTGCGCTGACTTGGTTAGTCGATCAACGATGACCCAGATGGCATTATTTTTCTGAGGCATCTTCGACACGCCAACAATAAAGTCCATATTGACATGATCCCATTTCCATTCTGGAATGGCAAGGTTCTGCATCTCTTCGCCCGATCTTTGATGCTCAGCTTTCACCTGCTGACAAACCATGCATTGCGACACGAAGAGCACTACATCTCTCTTTATTCCGTGCCACTAGAAGGTCGTACAGAGGTCCTTGTACATCTTTGTGCTGCCAGGATGCAAGGTATATTTTGCATAGTATGCCTCTGTCAATATCTCCTTTTTAAGTGCTGAATTATCCAGAACGCATAGCCTACCCTTCAATCAAAGCACGTCAGTTTCATCTACCGTAAAGTCGGTCGCACTAACCGTTAAAATTTGCTCTTGCACTTTCTTCAGCTACGGATCATTCTTCTGAGAGGTCTTGATCTTTTCTCGCTAGCTCGGCTCTAACTACATCTGCACCAGCTGCACATTCCTAAATCAAACCCGGAGGTCGATGCCCATCTCTTCTAGGTCACGTAGCAGCCTGCAGTCGATGGATAGCGAGGCAATATACTTTCGACTCAGAGCGTCTGCCACAATATTTCCCTTGCCCGACGTATAGTCAATAGTCAAGTCGTAATCTTTGATCAGTTCAAGCCAGCGCCTTTGCCGCAAGTTTAGCTTCTTCTGCGTGAATAGATACTTGAGGCTCTTGTGATCCGTATAGATCGTGCACGCCATGCCATAAAGATAGTGATGCCATAATTTCAACGCGAACACAATCGCCGCTAACTCCAGGTCATGGGTGGGATAGTTCTTCTCGTACAGCCTTAGCCGTTGGAAAGCAAAAGATATTACCTTATTCCGTTGCATCAGCACACACACCAAACCCTGGCCGGATGCATCACTAAATATCTGGAATCCCTCATTCATATCTGGAAGCGCAAGTATCGGGGCAGAGACGAGCCATTGCTTTAACTCTGGATGGAAGCTTCACACTCGTCTGACCACTCAAAAGCGACCCCTTTCTGGGTGAGGTGAGTCAGAGGCGATACGATCTTCGCAAAGTCTTTCACAAAATGTTGGTAGTATCCTGCTTAGCCAAGGAAGCTACTAATCTCACCGACTGACACTAGCCGTTTCCAATGGACAATGGCTTCAACTTTCTTTGGGTCGACTGGTATGCATTCAGATGAAATGATGTGTGAGAGGAATGCAATGCTGCTCATCCAAAATTCACACTTGCTCTGCTTCGTATACAACTAATTTTGCCGATGGGTCTGAAGCACGGTTCACAGATGCTCAGCTTGTTGTCGCTTGTCCTTCGAGTAGACGAGTATATCATCGATGAAGACAACTACAAACTTATCAAGGAAGGGTTGAAACACCTGATTCATTAAATCCATGAAAGTAGCTGGGGCGTTCTTTAGGCGAACGACATTACCAAGAATTCCTAATGGTCGTATCGAGTGCGGAAGGCTAACTTCGACATATCGTTCGGCTGACCTTGAGTTGATGGTAGCCCGATCGAAGATCAATTTCAGAAAATATCGAAATGCCTTACAACTGATCGAACCGATCATCTATACGGGATAATGGATATTTATTCTGGATGGTGGCTTTGTTCAACTCTCGGTAGTCGATACAAAGACACATTGAACCATCCTTCTTTTTGACAAAAAATACGGGCGCTCCCCATGGTGAGACGCTAGGTCGTATGAATCCTTTGTCGAGCAACTCTTGTAACTGTACTTTGATTTCTTTAAGTTCTGCAGGGGCCATTCCATACGGGGCTTTAGAGATCGGTCTGGTATTAGGGAATGTGTCATTGGTGAACTGTATCTCTCGATCAGGTGGCATGCCGGGCAGCTCGTTCGAAAATACGTCTAGGAATTCTGCCACAACGTCGGCCTGACCCGTGTTTGCACCATCTTGTCTCATACCTCAAACAGATGCTAAATAGCCTTCACACCTGCAATGCAGCATCCTTCGAGCCGATATTATCGAGATCACCATGTAAGTCGGCGATGCCTCACCACATGAATAGTAGAATTTAGGCACTCCTGGTATATAGAAGGTGACCGTCTTTTTGGCACAGTCGATGGTTGTGTTGCATAGACCGAGCCAATCCATTTCCAGAATGATATCGTAGTCCTTAATGTCTAAGACTATCGTATTAAGACCTACCTTTTGACCACCTATACAGATGATTCCATCTCCGTAGGCTAAGTTTGCAAGGAATGACATGCCCGATGGTATGTGGACGCTGAGATTCCGGCCTAACAGTGTCACAGGAAATTTGTGTTTGGCGGTAAAATCTACCGATATAAACCTATACTTGGCACCTGAATCAAACCGTATACGAGCAGGTTTATATTTGAAATGCAGTATACCTGTCACGACTATGTCAGATATGAATGCTTCATCTCGGGTCATGGCGTAGACGTGGTGTAACACCCAGTTTTCCAGATGAGGGTATTTTTGAAATTTTGTAATTATAATTATTATTTATTGATATTTATTTCACATGGTGATTTTTGGTGATTTTCAATTATTTTTAAACTATTTAAAAACTGGTTTAAGTCATGACCTGTGATTTTGATATGCTGCTAGTGAAACCTGAGAGACTCTGTGACCTAGAGCCTAACCACATCATTAGGATGATTTAATTGTTATTTTTAGCCTAGGGGTATTTTGGTCATTTTGACTTATTTGATTTATTTGGTCATTTGTTGAATTGGTGAATTTCTGGTTGACTTGACTTGTTGAGACCTAGTGAACTAGCCTAGAAGCTAACCCTAGCCATGGTGACCCTAGTCTAACTTAGGTTAACCTACATTTAGTCATTAGAAACTAATTTTAGAATGAGGGGACTTGGTTTAGTGGATTTGAGTCATGGTTTATAGTTTCATGAAATAGCTTATGACTTCATGACTTGATTAACCATAACTTAAGTCCATGGGCCAATTTAGGAAACCCTAACCCTAATTCCTTCCTTTATGACCAGCCATAGGGATCGCCACCCTATATAAACACTTATTCTCTAGGGCTTGCCTCCTTCTTTCATTCATTTCAACATTGGAGAAGGAAAGGTATTATCCCTCTTGCAAAAATCCCCATAAATCCATTTTAATTCCTTTTTGATCCTAGTTTCTTGCATTAGGACCTAACACTCTCCTATTTTCTGATTTCTGAGTTTTATCCCAGCTTTGGGACAATTTGGAGCACTTGGCACCAAGAGGAAGAATCCCCCATTTGGAGCTTTTTTATGCTTTTTGCACCTATAGGTAAAACTCTCCAAATTGATTCAAACTTCAGTTTTCTTTGCATGTAGGGCTAGATCTAGGAGTCCCCTAGGTGTCCCTGAAATTTGGGTGATTTTTGTGTCCGTTTGGTGTCCATATCGGACACGTGTCATAGTGTTGTGTAGGTGTTCGATAGAATGCCTCAATGGATTGAATGTTATTATTTTTCGAAACAAATTATATATTTGAATAGCTCTTGATATGTAGATCATGTTTGTACTTGTCTGAACACGATTTGAGTTGGTTTTCGTGTCCAAAATTGGACACGAACGTGTGCACGAGGACACCGTGCAGTGTCCTGCTGCTCGGGCACTGTAGCGGACACGACACTGCACTTCGTGACACGAAACTTTGCACACACCTGCGGGCAATGACTGACAGCACGCTCACCAATTTTGAGACGACTTCGTCGAGTGGTTTGTGAGAAATCTCACTCGCACGGGTCGGTGCCTGTCGTGCACGCGCGCAGGAAGTGCGTCTGATACGCACTGTTTTCTTGTACACGACACTGTATGGATTCATTGCAGGCTGTGGGACACGTTCCCCTATGTTGGGCGAACCCATGTGCACGAGCTCGACACACTTTGAGCTTTGTGTCGTATCCATTTCGACATGACATGGCCGCACGACACTGCCATTCTCTGATACATGTTCTGTGTTCTGCTTCTTACATAGTTAATTAATTAATTGATTAATTAAAGTATTTAATGTTCAATTGTTAATATGAGACATATTTACATGCCTAGGGATGAGTTTGTAGGTTTGGGTTTTCGAAGTTTGGATTGGAATGGTTTATGAACTGACATTGGTGAGATTTCCTGAGATTAGTTGTATTTCAATTTGGTTTTCCTGACTTGTGGGTTCTTCCAATGAGTAAGAATTATGAAATTGTTCAGTTGGCAGGTTTAAGATGTTGTGTTGGGTTTTCAATGAAATACATTGTTCTTTACATTTTCTAGTTTGAGTAAATTTGAGTTTTGAATATATAAAACTGAGAATTTATGCATGCACCACACCCTACTTACATTATAAATTCCTGAGAACCACAATGAGTTCCTCACTAACACACACATAACTGAAATGGGTTTTAAATTGATATGTTAACTTGATGAGACTTTATGTAAACCTGACATTGATTTGGTGTTGGTTTCATGATCCTGGGAACACAGGAATAACCTGTTTCCCCTAGACTGTCAATTGAATTTCCCTTTTTTTTTTTTCTGAGAACACTATCACTCTCAGCTTGCACCCACACAGGTACCATTTGCACTTTGTTTCATGAACACACCCTAGCCTTCACATCCAAACACTGTGCACTGTCCTCATTCAAATGTGTTATTGGACTCATGAACTCTGTGTTCAGTTTTGGGTTTTTGTATAATCAATAGGTTGGTTGATAGTTCCTGAAAATACATGTAATAGATTGCAGACCATTTTTCCTATTTTTACTGAGACACTTGACATGATACACCCTATTACACACTCTTCCCATCATTCCATCCACACACAGGTAATTTAGAATAGTTATACACATATTTCACAATTCCTGAACACTGTCATACATTCATTACTGATTCTTTCATTTGCACACTACACTGATAAGATGAACACACACATTACCTGAAACCCATTCACTGTTTTTCCTTAACATGTATACTATACACTCACACATTTAAATTCCTATTTTCCTACACCCACTGTTAACTGGAACCATGATTTAAATTCATGACACACACAAACACAGGTACCCTGTCTTCTAACTGTCCATCTCCCATACACATTGTTCCTGTTAACATTTCACTGTTTCCTGTCTTGGGTTCCTGGGTTGATAGCATCCTGATGATGCCCAAATGATTGATTAGTCACTGTTAAGTAGTAGCCTATGGGTTATGAGGGTAAATGGGTTTTAGCAGTAGCTTGCTGCCTTGGCTTGCATCGCAGTGCAGCAGCAGCAAGCAGTGGCCTAGCAGCAGCCATGGCTTGGCCTGGCTTGCAATTGCAGAGCAGTGGAGAGTAGGCTGAGGTTTGGCCTTACAGCTGCAGGCCTTAGCAGCAGTAGGAGCAGTAGACAGGTCCTAATTGGACCTGAATATGTATGTGTGTTGGCCTAGGCCCACTGATAGCAGTTGGCCTAGAGAGGCCACTGTCAGACTGGGAAATTGGCCACATGGTAGAGGGGATATGAGGGTTAATGTGTCACAATAATGTTTTAGAGGAAGGGTGAGGAATAGGTGAGTTAAATTGATTGTCCTAGTATAGTTTTGTAGAGGGAATCAATAGGTATCCTGAGAGTTGGGGCTAGTATCAAATATAGGTTTGAAGATAGAGTTTAGATTAAGGTTGAGAGAGTTGATAAGTTAAGGGAGTGAGTTGGTTTCAGTTTTGGCCATGTGTTGGTGTTAGGATATAGAGATTAGAGATTAGGTTTTGGGTGGTGAATGAGTTCTCTAGGTAACAGTTAGAGCTTGTATGGTTGATAGGTTGATATAGAGATAGGCTTTGTGATACATTAGAAGTAGTTTGAGTTTAGTTGATAGCATTGTGCTAACCTAGATACCCCTCTATATGCATGCCTACTTCACTATATTAATATGTTGAACACTAGCTTTAATCCCTAAACCTATCACATCTATATTTGTATGGATGCATGATGACATGAACAAGCATGAATAAGGGTAATGTAGAATGCTAGTATGCTAAATATATATGTATGTATGTATGAATGCATGTATAAATACCTTAGCCTATGTGTACATATATATATATATATGGTATATGCATACATATGAATGTGTGTTGCTTTGTAACCTTGTGATTGTGCTTGGATGCTAGTCTAGACTTGGTTAGGCCTAGTGAGACTTGATTGGACCTAGTTGACCCAGTATTGACCAGGTTTGACTTAGAGTTGACTTTGACCTAGATTTGACTTAGAAACATGTAGATTGCATCTTAGACTTCAATTGTCTTATTTTAAGCATATTATAACCTGTATTACTCTGTTTAGGACACTGTAACTCTGGTGCAGACATCTGACATTACACTACTCTTTTCAGAGTATCAGGCGAGTACATTCTCTGATAGTTCTCTCATTTATTTGTCAATTACTGTATTTCAGTTCTAGTTAGCTGTATGTGATTCTCTGTTACAAACACGTACTGTTATTTCTGGATTCATGTATACGACACACATTTATTTTCTGGCCTCATTTACTGGTATCATCATTTCCGGCTTCTATTACTGGAATCATTTACTGGAATCACCCCGGAATCATTTACTGGTATCATTGTACTTGGCTGGACTCATCTTGAATCATTGTGTCGGAATTTTGGATTCACTTGCTGGGAGGGGAAATACTAGAGTAAGACATGTAGACATACCCTATTACTGGAATCACCCCTACTGGAATCTACTGGAATGATAGCCATCTCATACCCGGCCAGGTGTGTGATGTGCCGGATTACCCATAGCCGTTTACATGTCGATCTCGGTATTTTAAAACACACTGCTAGAGTATAGGCTGGACTCACCCTGGAATCATTGATCACTATGACTGGAATCGTCCCTTGCTGGATTCATCTTGTATGAGATTCATCCTGTACTGGACTTACATTGGAGTTACACTGGTCTACATTGTTGCCTGGACTTTATATCATATTACCCTGGTTCAGCTAGTTCTATTTTTACAGTCTTCATTGCTATGATTCTTCTCTTGTTTAGTATTTACTTTCCTTGCACTTTATCTGTCTTCTTACCATCACCTGAATATAAACTGCCATTTTCATCAATACAACTGTCTATAACTTCTCTATAGTTCTCTGTCATTTACTTGGGTTTTCTAGATGAGATGTGCTCGTTCCTGTCCTGACTGGACCTGTTGAAAATTTTACAGATGATTGCCCTGAGGACACCTGCCCTACATTTTACTGAGGAGATGGCTTAGCTACCATGGCCCCGACACTCAGGAGTGATCGGGAGTTTAGTTAGTCTGTCTTGTTTTAGTTTTCCTGTTAGATCTGGAGTTGTATATAGAGATTTGAGACTTGAGATGTATTTGAGATTATTCAGATATTGTTATTATTTCAGTATTTATTTTTGTCTTCAATTCTTAGTTACAATTCTGTGTTATCTTATCGTGCTTAGACTGTGAATGAGATACACCTTATCTTATACTTGTCCTCCGTTCGGAGTTGATCATGATGAGTACATTATATGCTGCATGAGTTGATGGTTAGTTAGAGACTTAGAACAGCGTTCTACCGCCGACACTGCGGCGTAGGCTGGGCGCTGTTACGTACTCGTACCCTCACAGTGGGTGCGGGTCGTGACACGTTTTTAGTGGTGGCCCATGCAGGTCGAGAGTCGCATTAGTGCGATATCGTGGTAGTACGGCGACTTAGTTGTACTGCTGCGAGCCTGCGATAGGATTGGGAGATAGGCTTTAACGGAGAGGTACTCAATCACAGTTAGGACTACTTGAGAAGATTCCTGGGATGACCCTTGAGAATCTCATTATGAACTTCGATTTGAAAATCCTTTTCCTCTTATTTTGATTCACCCTCTCCTTGATGTTTAAAGAATCTTAGACTATTAACTTTCTTCATCGTTATCCTTACTTATATTTTGTCTATCCTATGTTGCTAATTTAGCACCAGTTTTGCAAGCTTATCTTATTCGAGCTTGATCATGACATATTTTATTGGGGGCTGGCACCCACTAACATATTGTCTAATCAGAACCGGTGCATGATGGTCTGATCAGCCTATTGCACTTTGGTTCGCTTCTCATATATTTTTCTACATGGAGGGAGACATAGTTAAATTTGCCCTAGAGTCTCATCCACGACAGCTTTGGCAATTCTCTTTTGAATTATTTCCATCGCCTATGAACCACGTATTGTACTTAATAACATCGTCCTTGAACTCTTTATTGTTTAGCCTTTCACATATTTCAGAAGAAAAGGCACTGTACTTGATAGATCAACCCAGGTCATGATTAATTCCTTGTTGTCTTACCAAGTTTCATATAGGATGGTAGACTGTCCCTTTGCACCTCCTTTTGAGGGAGCTAGGCCACCTGTAGCTCAGCACCAGAGGGGTGGAGCTTTTGCGATGGCGGTCGAGGAGACCGACGTTGCAGGTGATGAATTAGCAGGTTTGACCTTCTTGTTCTTCCTTCCCACTTCCATGTGTGATTTCCTTTAGTACCTGCCAGGATATTGCTTGCGTTTGCTAGATAGTGTAGCTACCCTGCTCGAGACTGTGGAATCATGACCAGTAGGATTGTATTGCTTCGACTTTGATTGATTGGGGGTTTGACCTAGGAGAGGTGCGATCATCTTAATTTCGAGGACGAAATTTTATAAGGTGGGTAGGATTGTAACACCCAGTTTTTCAGATGAGGGTATTTTTGAAATTTTGTAATTATAATTATTATTTATTGATATTTATTTCACATGGTAATTTTTGGTGATTTTCAATTATTTTTAAACTATTTAAAAACTGGTTTAAGTCATGACCTGTGATTTTGATGTGCTGCTAGTGAAACCTGAGACTGCGTGACCTAGAGCCTAACCACGTCATTAGGATGATTTAATTGTTATTTTTAGCCTAGGGGTATTTTGGTCATTTTGACTTATTTGATTTATTTGGTCATTTGTTGAATTGGTGAATTTCTGGTTGACTTGACTTGTTGAGACCTAGTGAACTAGCCTAGAAGCTAACCCTAGCCATGGTGACCCTAGTCTAACTTAGGTTAACCTACATTTAGTCATTAGAAACTAATTTTAGAATGAGGGGACTTGGTTTAGTGGATTTGAGTCATGGTTTATAGTTTCATGAAATAGCTTATGACTTCATGACTTGATTAACCATAACTTAAGCCCATGGGCCAATTTAGGAAACCCTAACCCTAATTCCTTCCTTTATGACCAGCCATAGGGATCGCCACCCTATATAAACACTTATTCTCTAGGGCTTGCCTCCTTCTTTCATTCATTTCAACATTGGAGAAGGAAAGGTATTGTCCCTCTTGCAAAAATCCCCATAAATCCATTTTAATTCCTTTTTTATCCTAGTTTCTTGCATTAGGACCTAACACTCTCCTATTTTCTGATTTCTGAGTTTTATCCCAGCTTTGGGACAATTTGGAGCACTTGGCACCAAGAGGAAGAATCCCCCATTTGGAGCTTTTTTATGCTTTTTGCACCTATAGGTAAAACTCTCCAAATTGATTCAAACTTCAGTTTTCTTTGCATGTAGGGCTAGATCTAGGAGTCCCCTAGGTGTCCCTGAAATTTGGGTGATTTTTGTGTCCGTTTGGTGTCCGTATCGGACACGTGTCATAGTGTTGTGTAGGTGTTCGATAGAATGCCTCAATGGATTGAATGTTATTATTTTTCGAAACAAATTATATATTTGAATAGCTCTTGATATGTAGATCATGTTTGTACTTGTCTGAACACGATTTGAGTTGGTTTTCGTGTCCAAAATTGGACACGAACGTGTGCACGAGGACACCGTACAGTGTCCTGCTGCTCGGGCACTGTAGCGGACACGACACTGCACTTCGTGACACGAAACTTTGCACACACCTGCGGGCAATGACTGACAGCACGCTCACCAATTTTGAGACGACTTTGTCGAGTGTTTTGTGAGAAATCTCACTCGCACGGGTCGGTGCCTGTCGTGCACGCGCGCAGGAAGTGCGTCTGATACGCACTGTTTTCTTGTACACGACACTGTATGGATTCATTGCAGGCTGTGGGACACGTTCCCCTATGTTGGGCAAACCCATGTGCACGAGCTCGACACACTTTGAGCTTTGTGTCGTGTCCATTTCGACATGACATGGCCGCACGACACTGCCATTCTCTGATACATGTTCTGTGTTCTGCTTCTTACATAGTTAATTAATTAATTGATTAATTAAAGTATTTAATGTTCAATTGTTAATATGAGACATATTTACATGCCTAGGGATGAGTTTGTAGGTTTGGGTTTTCGAAGTTTGGATTGGAATGGTTTATGAACTGACATTGGTGAGATTTCCTGAGATTAGTTGTATTTCAATTTGGTTTTCCTGACTTGTGGGTTCTTCCAATGAGTAAGAATTATGAAATTGTTCAGTTGGCAGGTTTAAGATGTTGTGTTGGGTTTTCAATGAAATACATTGTTCTTTACATTTTCTAGTTTGAGTAAATTTGAGTTTTGAATATATAAAACTGAGAATTTATGCATGCACCACACCCTACTTACATTATAAATTCCTGAGAACCACAATGAGTTCCTCACTAACACACACATAACTGAAATGGGTTTTAAATTGATATGTTAACTTGATGAGACTTTATGTAAACCTGACATTGATTTGGTGTTGGTTTCATGATCCTGGGAACACAGGAATAACCTGTTTCCCCTAGACTGTCAATTGAATTTCCCTTTTTTTTTTTTCTGAGAACACTATCACTCTCAGCTTGCACCCACACAGGTACCATTTGCACTTTGTTTCATGAACACACCCTAGCCTTCACATCCAAACACTGTGCACTGTCCTCATTCAAATGTGTTATTGGACTCATGAACTCTGTGTTCAGTTTTGGGTTTTTGTATAATCAATAGGTTGGTTGATAGTTCCTGAGAATACATGTAATAGATTGCAGACCATTTTTCCTATTTTTACTGAGACACTTGACATGATACACCCTATTACACACTCTTCCCATCATTCCATCCACACACAGGTAATTTAGAATAGTTATACACATATTTCACAATTCCTGAACACTGTCATGCATTTATTACTGATTCTTTCATTTGCACACTACACTGATAAGATGAACACACACATTACCTGAAACCCATTCACTGTTTTTCCTTAACATGTATACTATACACTCACACATTTAAATTCCTATTTTCCTACACCCACTGTTAACTGGAACCATGATTTAAATTCATGACACACACAAACACAGGTACCCTGTCTTCTAACTGTCCATCTCCCATACACATTGTTCCTGTTAACATTTCACTGTTTCCTGTCTTGGGTTCCTGGGTTGATAGCATCCTGATGATGCCCAAATGATTGATTAGTCACTGTTAAGTAGTAGCCTATGGGTTATGAGGGTAAATGGGTTTTAGCAGTAGCTTGCTGCCTTGGCTTGCATCGCAGTGCAGCAGCAGCAAGCAGTGGCCTAGCAGCAGCCATGGCTTGGCCTGGCTTGCAATTGCAGAGCAGTGGAGAGTAGGCTGAGGTTTGGCCTTACAGCTGCAGGCCTTAGCAGCAGTAGGAGCAGTAGACAGGTCCTAATTGGACCTGAATATGTATGTGTGTTGGCCTAGGCCCACTGATAGCAGTTGGCCTAGAGAGGCCACTGTCAGACTGGGAAATTGGCCACATGGTAGAGGGGATATGAGGGTTAATGTGTCACAATAATGTTTTAGAGGAAGGGTGAGGAATAGGTGAGTTAAATTGATTGTCCTAGTATAGTTTTGTAGAGGGAATCAATAGGTATCCTGAGAGTTGGGGCTAGTATCAAATATAGGTTTGAAGATAGAGTTTAGATTAAGGTTGAGAGAGTTGATAAGTTAAGGGAGTGAGTTGGTTTCAGTTTTGGCCATGTGTTGGTGTTAGGATATAGAGATTAGAGATTAGGTTTTGGGTGGTGAATGAGTTCTCTAGGTAACAGTTAGAGCTTGTATGGTTGATAGGTTGATATAGAGATAGGCTTTGTGATACATTAGAAGTAGTTTGAGTTTAGTTGATAGCATTGTGCTAACCTAGATACCCCTCTATATGCATGCCTACTTCACTACATTAATATGTTGAACACTAGCTTTAATCCCTAAACCTATCACACCTATATTTGTATGGATGCATGATGACATGAACAAGCATGAATAAGGGTAATGTAGAATGCTAGTATGCTAAATATATATGTATGTATGTATGAATGCATGTATAAATACCTTAGCCTATGTGTACATATATATATATATATGGTATATGCATACATATGAATGTGTGTTGCTTTGTAACCTTGTGATTGTGCTTGGATGCTAGTCTAGACTTGGTTAGGCCTAGTGAGACTTGATTGGACCTAGTTGACCCAGTATTGACCAGGTTTGACTTAGAGTTGACTTTGACCTAGATTTGACTTAGAAACATGTAGATTGCATCTTAGACTTCAATTGTCTTATTTTAAGCATATTATAACCTGTATTACTCTGTTTAGGACACTGTAACTCTGGTGCAGACATCTGACATTACACTACTCTTTTCAGAGTATCAGGCGAGTACATTCTCTGATAGTTCTCTCATTTATTTGTCAATTACTGTATTTCAGTTCTAGTTAGCTGTATGTGATTCTCTGTTACAAACACGTACTGTTATTTCTGGATTCATGTATACGACACACATTTATTTTCTGGCCTCATTTACTGGTATCATCATTTCCGACTTCTATTACTGGAATCATTTACTGGAATCACCCCGGAATCATTTACTGGTATCATTGTACTTGGCTGGACTCATCTTGAATCATTGTGTCGGAATTTTGGATTCACTTGCTGGGAGGGGAAATACTAGAGTAAGACATGTAGACATACCCTATTACTGGAATCACCCCTACTGGAATCTACTGGAATGATAGCCATCTCATACCCGGCCAGGTGTGTGATGTGCCGGATTACCCATAGCCGTTTACATGTCGATCTCGGTATTTTAAAACACACTGCTAGAGTATAGGCTGGACTAACCCTGGAATCATTGATCACTATGACTGGAATCGTCCCTTGCTGGATTCATCTTGTATGAGATTCATCCTGTACTGGACTTACATTGGAGTTACACTGGTCTACATTGTTGCCTGGACTTTATATCATATTACCCTGGTTCAGCTAGTTCTATTTTTACAGTCTTCATTGCTATGATTCTTTTCTTGTTTAGTATTTACTTTCCTTGCACTTTATCTGTCTTCTTACCATCACCTGAATATAAACTGCCATTTTCATCAATACAACTGTCTATAACTGCTCTATAGTTCTCTGTCATTTACTTGGGTTTTCTAGATGAGATGTGCTCGTTCCTGTCCTGACTGGACCTGTTGAAAATTTTACAGATGATTGCCCTGAGGACACCTGCCCTACATTTTACTGAGGAGATGGCTTAGCTACCATGGCCCCGACACTCAGGAGTGATCGGGAGTTTAGTTAGTCTGTCTTGTTTTAGTTTTCCTGTTAGATCTGGAGTTGTATATAGAGATTTGAGACTTGAGATGTATTTGAGATTATTCAGATATTGTTATTATTTCAGTATTTATTTTTGTCTTCAATTCTTAGTTACAATTCTGTGTTATCTTATCGTGCTTAGACTGTGAATGAGATACACCTTATCTTATACTTGTCCTCCGTTCGGAGTTGATCATGATGAGTACATTATATGCTGCATGAGTTGATGGTTAGTTAGAGACTTAGAACAGCGTTCTACCACCGACACTGCGGCGTAGGCTGGGCGCTGTTACGTACTCGTACCCTCACAGTGGGTGCGGGTCGTGACACGTTTTTAGTGGTGGCCCATGCAGGTCGAGAGTCGCATTAGTGCGATATCGTGGTAGTACGGCGACTTAGTTGTACTGCTGCGAGCCTGCAATAGGATTGGGAGATAGGCTTTAACGGAGAGGTACTCAATCACAGTTAGGACTACTTGAGAAGATTCCTGGGATGACCCTTGAGAATCTCATTATGAACTTCGATTTGAAAATCCTTTTCCTCTTATTTTGATTCACCCTCTCTCCTTGATGTTTAAAGAATCTTAGACTATTAACTTTCTTCATCGTTATCCTTACTTATATTTTGTCTATCCTATGTTGCTAATTTAGCACCAGTTTTGCAAGCTTATCTTATTCGAGCTTGATCATGACATATTTTATTGGGGGCTGGCACCCACTAACATATTGTCTAATCAGAACCGGTGCATGATGGTCTGATCAGCCTATTGCACTTTGGTTCGCTTCTCATATATTTTTCTACATGGAGGGAGACATAGTTAAATTTTCCCTAGAGTCTCATCCACGACAGCTTTGGCAATTCTCTTTTGAATTATTTCCATCGCCTATGAACCACGTATTGTACTTAATAACATCGTCCTTGAACTCTTTATTGTTTAGCCTTTCACATATTTCAGAAGAAAAGGCACTGTACTTGATAGATCAACCCAGGTCATGATTAATTCCTTGTTGTCTTACCAAGTTTCATATAGGATGGTAGACTGTCCCTTTGCACCTCCTTTTGAGGGAGCTAGGCCATCTGTAGCTCAGCACCAGAGGGGTGGAGCTTTTGCGATGGCGGTCGAGGAGACCGACGTTGCAGGTGATGAATTAGCAGGTTTGACCTTCTTGTTCTTCCTCCCCACTTCCATGTGTGATTTCCTTTAGTACCTGCCAGGATATTGCTTGCGTTTGCTAGATAGTGTAGCTACCCTGCTCGAGACTGTGGAATCATGACCAGTAGGATTGTATTGCTTCGACTTTGATTGATTGGGGGTTTGACCTAGGAGAGGTGCGATCATCTTAATTTCGAGGACGAAATTTTTATAAGGTGGGTAGGATTGTAACACCCAGTTTTTCAGATGAGGTATTTTTGAAATTTTGTAATTATAATTATTATTTATTGATATTTATTTCACATGGTGATTTTTGGTGATTTTCAATTATTTTTAAACTATTTAAAAACTGGTTTAAGTCATGACCTGTGATTTTGATGTGCTGCTAGTGAAACCTGAGAGACTGCGTGACCTAGAGCCTAACCACGTCATTAGGATGATTTAATTGTTATTTTTAGCCTAGGGGTATTTTGGTCATTTTGACTTATTTGATTTATTTGGTCATTTGTTGAATTGGTGAATTTCTGGTTGACTTGACTTGTTGAGACCTAGTGAACTAGCCTAGAAGCTAACCCTAGCCATGGTGACCCTAGTCTAACTTAGGTTAACCTACATTTAGTCATTAGAAACTAATTTTAGAATGAGGGGACTTGGTTTAGTGGATTTGAGTCATGGTTTATAGTTTCATGAAATAGCTTATGACTTCATGACTTGATTAACCATAACTTAAGCCCATGGGCCAATTTAGGAAACCCTAACCCTAATTCCTTCCTTTATGACCAGCCATAGGGATCGCCACCCTATATAAACACTTATTCTCTAGGGCTTGCCTCCTTCTTTCATTCATTTCAACATTGGAGAAGGAAAGGTATTGTCCCTCTTGCAAAAATCCCCATAAATCCATTTTAATTCCTTTTTGATCCTAGTTTCTTGCATTAGGACCTAACACTCTCCTATTTTCTGATTTCTGAGTTTTATCCCAGCTTTGGGACAATTTGGAGCACTTGGCACCAAGAGGAAGAATCCCCCATTTGGAGCTTTTTTATGCTTTTTGCACCTATAGGTAAAACTCTCCAAATTGATTCAAACTTCAGTTTTCTTTGCATGTAGGGCTAGATCTAGGAGTCCCCTAGGTGTTCCTGAAATTTGGGTGATTTTGTGTCCGTTTGGTGTCCGTATCGGACACGTGTCATAGTGTTGTGTAGGTGTTCGATAGAATGCCTCAATGGATTGAATGTTATTATTTTTCAAAACAAATTATATATTTGAATAGCTCTTGATATGTAGATCATGTTTGTACTTGTCTGAACACGATTTGAGTTGGTTTTCGTGTCCAAAATTGGACACGAACGTGTGCACGAGGACACCGTGCAGTGTCCTGCTGCTCGGGCACTGTAGCGGACACGACACTGCACTTCGTGACACGAAACTTTGCACACACCTGCGGGCAATGACTGACAGCACGCTCACCAATTTTGAGACGACTTCGTCGAGTGGTTTGTGAGAAATCTCACTCGCACGGGTCGGTGCCTGTCGTGCACGCGCGCAGGAAGTGCGTCTGATACGCACTGTTTTCTTGTACACGACACTGTATGGATTCATTGCAGGCTGTGGGACACGTTCCCCTATGTTGGGCGAACCCATGTGCACGAGCTCGACACACTTTGAGCTTTGTGTCGTGTCCATTTCGACATGACATGGCCGCACGACACTGCCATTCTCTGATACATGTTCTGTGTTCTGCTTCTTACATAGTTAATTAATTAATTGATTAATTAAAGTATTTAATGTTCAATTGTTAATATGAGACATATTTACATGCCTAGGGATGAGTTTGTAGGTTTGGGTTTTCGAAGTTTGGATTGGAATGGTTTATGAACTGACATTGGTGAGATTTTCTGAGATTAGTTGTATTTCAATTTGGTTTTCCTGACTTGTGGGTTCTTCCAATGAGTAAGAATTATGAAATTGTTCAGTTGGCAGGTTTAAGATGTTGTGTTGGGTTTTCAATGAAATACATTGTTCTTTACATTTTCTAGTTTGAGTAAATTTGAGTTTTGAATATATAAAACTGAGAATTTATGCATGCACCACACCCTACTTACATTATAAATTCCTGAGAACCACAATGAGTTCCTCACTAACACACACATAACTGAAATGGGTTTTAAATTGATATGTTAACTTGATGAGACTTTATGTAAACCTGACATTGATTTGGTGTTGGTTTCATGATCCTGGGAACACAGGAATAACCTGTTTCCCCTAGACTGTCAATTGAATTTCCCTTTTTTTTTTTTTCTGAGAACACTATCACTCTCAGCTTGCACCCACACAGGTACGATTTGCACTTTGTTTCATGAACACACCCTAGCCTTCACATCCAAACACTATGCACTGTCCTCATTCAAATGTGTTATTGGACTCATGAACTCTGTGTTCAGTTTTGGGTTTTTGTATAATCAATAGGTTGGTTGATAGTTCCTGAGAATACATGTAATAGATTGCAGACCATTTTTCCTATTTTACTGAGACACTTGACATGATACACCCTATTACACACTCTTCCCATCATTCCATCCACACACAGGTAATTTAGAATAGTTATACACATATTTCACAATTCCTGAACACTGTCATGCATTCATTACTGATTCTTTCATTTGCACACTACACTGATAAGATGAACACACACATTACCTGAAACCCATTCACTGTTTTTCCTTAACATGTATACTATACACTCACACATTTAAATTCCTATTTTCCTACACCCACTGTTAACTGGAACCATGATTTAAATTCATGACACACAAAAACACAGGTACCCTGTCTTCTAACTGTCCATCTCCCATACACATTGTTCCTGTTAACATTTCACTGTTTCCTGTCTTGGGTTCCTGGGTTGATAGCATCCTGATGATGCCCAAATGATTGATTAGTCACTGTTAAGTAGTAGCCTACGGGTTATGAGGGTAAATGGGTTTTAGCAGTAGCTTGCTGCCTTGGCTTGCATCGCAGTGCAGCAGCAGCAAGCAGTGGCCTAGCAGCAGCCATGGCTTGGCCTGGCTTGCAATTGCAGAGCAGTGGAGAGTAGGCTGAGGTTTGGCCTTACAGCTGCAGGCCTTAGCAGCAGTAGGAGCAGTAGACAGGTCCTAATTGGACCTGAATATGTATGTGTGTTGGCCTAGGCCCACTGATAGCAGTTGGCCTAGAGAGGCCACTGTCAGACTGAGAAATTGGCCACATGGTAGAGGGGATATGAGGGTTAATGTGTCACAATAATGTTTTAGAGGAAGGGTGAGGAATAGGTGAGTTAAATTGATTGTCCTAGTATAGTTTTGTAGAGGGAATCAATAGGTATCCTGAGAGTTGGGGCTAGTATCAAATATAGGTTTGAAGATAGAGTTTAGATTAAGGTTGAGAGAGTTGATAAGTTAAGGGAGTGAGTTGGTTTCAGTTTTGGCCATGTGTTGGTGTTAGGATATAGAGATTAGAGATTAGGTTTTGGGTGGTGAATGAGTTCTCTAGGTAACAGTTAGAGCTTGTATGGTTGATAGGTTGATATAGAGATAGGCTTTGTGATACATTAGAAGTAGTTTGAGTTTAGTTGATAGCATTGTGCTAACCTAGATACCCCTCTATATGCATGCCTACTTCACTACATTAATATGTTGAACACTAGCTTTAATCCCTAAACCTATCACACCTATATTGTATGGATGCATGATGACATGAACAAGCATGAATAAGGGTAATGTAGAATGCTAGTATGCTAAATATATATGTATGTATGTATGTATGAATGCATGTATAAATACCTTAGCCTATGTGTACATATATATATATATATGGTATATGCATACATATGAATGTGTGTTGCTTTGTAACCTTGTGATTGTGCTTGGATGCTAGTCTAGACTTGGTTAGGCCTAGTGAGACTTGATTGGACCTAGTTGACCCAGTATTGACCAGGTTTGACTTAGAGTTGACTTTGACCTAGATTTGACTTAGAAATATGTAGATTGCATCTTAGACTTCAATTGTCTTATTTTAAGCATATTATAACCTGTATTACTCTGTTTAGGACACTGTAACTCTGGTGCAGACATCTGACATTACACTACTCTTTTCAGAGTATCAGGCGAGTACATTCTCTGATAGTTCTCTCATTTATTTGTCAATTACTGTATTTCAGTTCTAGTTAGCTGTATGTGATTCTCTGTTACAAACACGTACTGTTATTTCTGGATTCATGTATACGACACACATTTATTTTCTGGCCTCATTTACTGGTATCATCATTTCCGGCTTCTATTACTGGAATCATTTACTGGAATCACCCCGGAATCATTTACTGGTATCATTGTACTTGGCTGGACTCATCTTGAATCATTGTGTCGGAATTTTGGATTCACTTGCTGGGAGGGCAAATACTAGAGTAAGACATGTAGACATACCCTATTACTGGAATCACCCCTACTGGAATCTACTGGAATGATAGCCATCTCATACCCGACCAGGTGTGTGATGTGCCGGATTACCCATAGCCGTTTACATGTCGATCTCGGTATTTTAAAACACACTGCTAGAGTATAGGCTGGACTCACCCTGGAATCATTGATCACTATGACTGGAATCGTCCCTTGCTGGATTCATCTTGTATGAGATTCATCCTGTACTGGACTTACATTGGAGTTACACTGGTCTACATTGTTGCCTGGACTTTATATCATATTACCCTGGTTCAGCTAGTTCTATTTTTACAGTCTTCATTGCTATGATTCTTCTCTTGTTTAGTATTTACTTCCTTGCACTTTATCTGTCTTCTTACCATCACCTGAATATAAACTGCCATTTTCATCAATACAACTGTCTATAACTGCTCTATAGTTCTCTGTCATTTACTTGGGTTTTCTAGATGAGATGTGCTCGTTCCTGTCCTGACTGGACCTGTTGAAAATTTTACAGATGATTGCCCTGAGGACACCTGCCCTACATTTTACTGAGGAGATGGCTTAGCTACCATGGCCCCGACACTCAGGAGTGATCGGGAGTTTAGTTAGTCTGTCTTGTTTTAGTTTTCCTGTTAGATCTGGAGTTGTATATAGAGATTTGAGACTTGAGATGTATTTGAGATTATTCAGATATTGTTATTATTTCAGTATTTATTTTGTCTTCAATTCTTAGTTACAATTCTGTGTTATCTTATCGTGCTTAGACTGTGAATGAGATACACCTTATCTTATACTTGTCCTCCGTTCGGAGTTGATCATGATGAGTACATTATATGCTGCATGAGTTGATGGTTAGTTAGAGACTTAGAACAGCGTTCTAACCCGCCGACACTGCGGCGTAGGCTGGGCGCTGTTACGTACTCGTACCCTCACAGTGGGTGCGGGTCGTGACACGTGGCCCTCGCCATTGGGGCATCAGTCTTGGCCATTTTGTGGCATGGTCTGTGGCGTCCGAGGTGCTTCGCCTCGGTTCTGTTGGTGTTGCAGGAGGCATTGGTTCGACCCACCTTCAGGGCAGTTACGTGCGACATGCCCTACCTGACCGCACCCGAAGCATGCTCTAATTTTTATTAAGCATAAATTAGCCACGTGTCCCACCTTGTGCAATGATTGCAAACTACTCGGTTCCTCCACTGGTTGTCGCCTCCATTGTCGGAGTTTAGATGCTTATGTGCATTGTTGACTCCTGCATTATTATGGCATTTGTTATTAAAGTGAACAGTACCAGTAGTGGCAAGAGGATACTGAGGCTTCAGGTGGAGGGCGTGGTTGAGTGACTCGCCCATCGTTTGATACTCGGGCACATTCATATGGGCATAAATTGAAGGCCTCAGGCCCACTTTGAATCTCCGTGCTCGACTCGCCACCGTCGGCAAGTAGACACCAGCAAATCGAAACAACTTATTGAATTCTGCAACATACTCGCACACTGTCATGTTTCCTTATTTCAGCTATATGAACTTGTTCTCCTTCGCCTGACGGACCGCAGCAGGTAAGTACTCGACTTCGAAGGCCTTACGGAATGTAGCCCAGGAGATCGGCACGGAGGAATCAGCGCGGCGGATAGCCTACTTTTGTATCGCCTACTAGTCGTGCGCGTTCAACCGAAGTTGAAGTTGAGTGCATGCGACTTTCTTTGCCTCATCGATGTCGAGGAGCTCGAAGTTGTCTTTGATCTCGTCTAACCAGTCGATCGCAAGAGAAGGGTCTTCGATGCCGGAGAAGGAAGTGTGAAATGCCTTCTTGAAGTTGGTATAGTCGAAAGTGTTATTCTCTGGCAACGTAAGCTGAGACGAAGGCTCCCTTGGTGTGACTTCGATGGGCCGGCTCAAGAGTTCAACAGTACGGGTTACAGAGTTCCCGTTGGTCACGACTGTTGGCACCAACTGTCGTAGCGTGTCAAGTTGCCCTTGCTGCATCTTGAACGACGCTTCGAACCGGGCTTCAAATTGGGCATGTCACCTTTCAGACTACAGGCGCAGCTTCTCGCTTTCTTGTTGGAATACTGTGGCCTGTCTCTGCTGCATTTTGAGCATATGCAGCATCCGTTCCATAGGACTGCCGGAAGGTTTGGCTCCAGTTGGCATCTTCCCCGTTAGGTTGATGGAAGCTCAGCTACAGAACTACTCGAGCCGCTGGAAGCGCTCGTTTTTTCCCTCTGCCCGAGGTCCTGCAACTCCTGGGGAAAAAGGCAACTCTCTTTTGTTTCAAAAAATGTCTTGGATTCAGTGTATGGAATAACTCATCTCATCGATATGAGGTTAACAGTTCGAGACTAGAAACTCAAGACTGGAGGCTAAGGACGTAAAGCCATGCTCTGATACCATTATGTCATGCCCCAATTTCGAAGAATTGATAGTCGTCCTCCGGGCGTGATGCCGTACGAACCTAGGTTGCGACCGCACAAGGCATAGTAATAAGGTAATACGAAACACGACAACTAAGAGAGAGTGCAGACAAATTGAACAACACATTGATATAGAGAAACTTTGTATTTTATTGATATTAGACATCATTTATAGACTCTATTATAATCGTGTCGCGCAAGCTTTACAACATTGCTCGATTACAAAAGGAGTGTCGATGAGATAACCGTTCCATACATACATTCCTCATTTACAACAAAAGTATTCCAGCCACCTGGATGCGAGGGATGTCGAGACATATTTTTTGGACTTGCGGAGACTCTTCAAAAGTTCAGCGACGGGGTCTTTAACGCGCGGTCGAAGTTTCAAAAGCACGAACGTCGCCTAGCTAATTGGCGCGTTCTTCCTGATTCCTGGAACCTGCAAAGAACGAGGGTCAGCACGATGACATGTACTCGCAAGTGGCAAATTAAATCCAAGCTCTGCATTTGGTTCAAGCAGTTTTATAAAACATATTAGCTATTTTTGTGATCTTTCTAACCGTCCTGATTGATTTACATGTTAACATATTTTGAGGCAAGCATATAATACATTGAGTAGCTATCATAATCATCATGTGTCACGTGCATTAGTTCAAGCAGTGAAAGGGGTGTGAAGGTCACTGGCAAAGTCAAGCCATCATGGACTATAGCTGGGTTAGACGGCGACCCTTCGCGGCGGGTAGCGAGCCCTATACGAAAGTTCCTGAATCACCCACACCGATTCATGGCTGGCGCTTGCTATACTCGTTCCTTCCCTGGCCGAATCGGTTCCTTGGCCTAGACAACCGTTCGAGGAAACTATGCCTTATGCATAAGTTGTCTAATGACCATTTTGCAAATTCATGAAATATTCTATCTTCTTACTAGATCCTTTAACTTTATCTTTTGGTGTAAAATTGATCATTTTCTTTGAACCTAGTCATTTATGCACTTTAGTCGTATCAGTCCGATAAACGTTAATCGATTCATCCTTTGGTTTGCATAGGCTAAGTAAATAAGGCATAAGAAAGCATGCATCAGTTTTTCATGTAAAGCGGTTCGATAGCAAGTGTTTCGTGAAGAATCGTGCCAAAATTTCATTGATTTTGCACTATGGCGACAAGCATTGTTTTTGTGCTTCATATTTGATTCTAAAACAGAGGGTCAAGCCAAAGAAGGTCAGCCACTCGCCTTAGTCTTTGCATCAGGCGAGGGACTGGTTGGTTGCGCTTTGACGTCACCTACGCGATCAATTACAATTGCATAAGCAACTGATTAGAACACTGTATTATTTAAGAAATTCAATACAAATGGGAAGTTTGAAAATGCAAGCCATAAAAACCATCAAAAATATTCACGAAAACCAAAGCCAAAGCAAGTGCGACATGAAAGCAGAGCAACGGGAGGTCTCTTCCGACTCAGCCGCAGAGCCAATCCACGAGGCGCAACCCACTGAATATGGGACTTGATTTCGGAGAATCCTTTCCATAACGAGAAAATGATCTTAATTCAATCGATCTCGATCTATCACTCCCGACTGAATCGGTAGCGACAATGTTCCTTTCTCGCGCACCCAGTAGACGAAAATGGGACACGATGTAGGGACAGGGCGCTACAATAGCAGCCGCACACAACACATGCGGTTGGCCAAATTTATCTTCTAACCGTTCACACATCGAACATGATATTTCAACACACGTAGATAGATGTTGTTTCACTTTTTCATCCTGTTTTCCTTTATCACATGCTATGTCACCTTGTTTCCTTCTAGTTGCTATATTTTGTTATAGATTTTCCTGTTCATTTTCCTACTATACCATGATGCCTGTTACTTTCTAGTTTAATTCTCAAATGCTACTTTTATATCTTATAAATTCTATCACATTTTGAATAGCCTGTCACTTGTGTGCTTGTTCTAATCCTGACTGCACAAACTATTTTTAGGTGATGTGTTAGAGAATTTTGTACTAACTTATTATAAGCAGACTACAGACGACGACCTAGGCATACCGGATGATCTGGACGCTACATTAGCAGAGTTGCCATCTACCGATGACAGTTAGATTATATCTAGTTTTGGCCGAATTTGTCTCCGGGGACCTTTTTAGTTATTTATTTCTTTTGAAAACTATTTTAGTTTTGATCATTAGTTTGACATTTAGTATTAATCGACTCTTTGAGATTATTTAGTTTATTTTCCATTTATTCTCTCTAGCTGTGTTGAGTATAATTCGTTGCTCTTGATTCATCTGTGAAATTGGAACTGATATGAAATATATATAAACTGTGTGGTTGTTGTTTGATATACTGTGGAGGTTTAGATTGCATTCTATCACCGACACTATGGCATAGGCTCGGCATACCCACAACTCATGCCTAATTACTGGGTGTAGGTCGTGACACTATCCTATAGGATTTTGACTTTATTAATCATGGCTATATTGTGATTGTGCCTAGGTGACTTAGATTCTTATTTACCCTGACTACGCCATTTTGTTTCGGATCGTGCCAAATCAAATCTTCGAACTTTTGGTTCAAGATCGTGTCTGATTAATTATAATTGTGCTATTTTGTCCTTAATCGTGCCTCGAACAAATTTGATTTTATCTTTGATCGGCCCTAAATGGTTATGATCATGAGTAGGTCATAAAATTCCAACTTGATCATGACTATACCATTTTGTCATATTCCAATCGTGCCTAAATTTTGATTTATCGTAATCGTGCCTAGGTAGTTTTGATTCTGCTAGTCGTGACTATATCATTCCAAAATGATTTCATTGATCATAATTCCAAGTAGTTGGTTAGGTGTTTCAACTCTTTCCTTGACCATACTTAGTCGTGACTATACCTTTTTAACTAAATTTTCTGACCAGGATAATATCATTTCGTGCCTAACTTCTGATTATTATCAAGTCAACTTCAAATTTCTTCGATTATTTCTTAATCATGTCAAGTAGATTCTTTCTATTCCTAATCATGCTTAACTGATTTTGATCTTCGTGCCATTTTTAACTAGTCATGCCATTTAAAATTTTTAGAACAAAATTTTTCTAAGGTGGGTAGATTTGTAACTCCGCCTATTCTAAATCAGGATTTGGTTACTCTTGTATTCATTATTATGTATATTTTTTCTATCTAGTTATCTATTGATTATTAGTTATGATTTGTTATTAAATTTCTACCTAAACTATGACCTATACAAGCCCAGACTCCTCTAAACCACAACTTGGCCCATTAGACCACACCTTCTTGTTCTTATAGCAAATCCAGACCAAAACCCAAACTCTCTATTAAAGCTAGCCCAAATAAACCAAGCCATCAACCTTATTTGAAACCCACTTAATTGGATCCGACCTATTTTCTTTCCTATTAGGCTAAACCAGCCTCTACTTTTAACTCACAGCCAACCATTTTATATCAAGCCACAGCTTCACTATCAACCAAAGCCATCTATTAAGTTGGCCACAGCCCACCCCTGCATCTTATTTATCAAACCCCTATTTCCTTTTGTTCCAAACCCAGAATAAAATATCATGTCTAGAGAACATCCGATCCATTAAGCCAACTGACCTGACCGATATGTCTTTATCTCTTCGTTTGGGTCAGAGCTAAACCAACCTTCTCTCTCTGTTCATAGGGAAAACGACCTGAGAGTGGAGCCGATCAGAGCAGTTGATTTGATCATCTGATGGTGCCACGTGGACCAATCAGCTTCCCGAACCATCCTCTCCACCACCTCTCAACATTTTATCTATGTCATTCCTCCTTTCTACCGATATAGTCGATCGATTTTTATCGTCCGTTTGTAACCGCCGATCATCCTCTGCCTATAAATAGAGGCCCTCCTCCTCCTTCTTCATTACCTCCCTATCCTAGGCGAAGCCCTACCGATTTTCTACTGAGCTTCCTTTTCTTCCTATGTGCCAATCAAGTTCGCAGCCATGGTGATCCCCTTCTCCTCGAGGGTAGTGCAGTGACGACAACGTGCGGCAGGTTGAATCACTCCTTCTAGAGACCCCGGTAGCACCTCAAGTTCTTCCACCAGCAACGGCAGGACACCACGAGCGATAACTCGATCGATTCGTCTCCTCCGCTACGAATCCTTCCTAACCCATCGTTCAAATCTGTTCTCGTGTCGATCTATCCACCATTTGGTGATTGAGTCCTCGACGAACAATTGATCATTTAAGATCGAGTTCGTTTTGTTGGGTCGCGTTTAGCAGGACACAGAGAAGAGTACATTGACCTTGTAAGTCTTTCTGACCAATTCTTGAATGATTTTCCTCCAGATCCTTCAAATTATCAAAATTTTTAATTAGAAAACTAATTTGATTTCCTTCCTGTTTGATGTGTTCGGTTTTGGCCTTTTTATTGTAAATTTTAGTCCCACATCGGCTAGGCCAAAGGAGTTGTATCTCTATATATTAGGTATACTATTTTAGAGAAGCACATGTGGTGTGGAGGTGCACATGGGTGTGCCGTGTGGGGTTATTTTTCTAATGGAAAAAAGGCTAAATAAACAATTGAAAGCATTCATGCTTTTTGCTCCTGGGAAATTTATTTCCATGAGAGCTAAGCCCCGTAGGGGCTTAGCGACTCGGACTCGGACTCGGACTCGGGCTCATGAGACATAATGTGGTGTTTTGTTGGCGCACTTTGCACTTAGCACGTCAGCATCTTTGCTAGGCGCATAGTGCGCTTAAGTTGCGCTTCGTTTTCGTGAGCCACTTGCGTGGCCAGGCGCGCTGCCAGGTTGTACGACCAGGTGCGTGCCCAGTGGGGCAACCAATTGCGCGCACAGTTGTACGTGTGGCACAGGGTGCGCAGGGAGTGCAGGTGTCGCAGATGGCGCAAGTGGCTCAGTGGACGTTCAGCACATGGTGTACAAGGCGCACGGGGTGCGTGAGGTGCGCAACTTGCTTCAGATCGTGCTTGTGTATGATCTGAGCGGTTATTGCACGTTCGGAGTGGTTGTTACCACGTCCCGAATGTTGTGCTAACCGGACAGTTGCTACTCAGGCCTATAAAAGGTCTCTTCTCTCTCACAGGCACATATACACAGAGCATATACAGAGAGTTATGAAAGTTTATAAGTGTTTATTAACACAAGTAAACAGAGGCTGTGAGAGAGAAGAGGAGCTTTGCACCAGCGTTACTTTTGCACGGGAGTCCGTGTACGATTCGAGGAGTCAGAAGAGCAGAAGTGTTCCAAAGTTCTCCGACAACTTGCTGGTTCCTGGAAGCTATTCGTGTGGGGTGAATATAGCTTTGAGCAATGGGGATCATTCATCCCAACAGGATATTCATCCATCAATCGCCTGTTATCTTCATCTTCTTCGCTGCTGTAGATTACGAAATCATTTTAGATTCTCGTAATATCATACGCTGCTGTATCGAGATCGTCTTAGATCTTCGTTATACTTGCGCAACCTTCCTAGAAGTATTGCATTAGAATATTGTTTTTACAATTGTTTCATCTTCTCAGTTTTTCATCGAAAATTGTGCCCCGGTAATAACAATCTCAAAGCTATATTCCTACGATGGAAAACTTTAATGCTTCACTCCTCAATACTGACTTTTGTAAGTTAGAAAAGTTTGATGGAGAGCATTATCAAGTCTGGAAGAGGAAGGTTGATCTCACTCTTCAACTCAGAGACGTTGATTACATGCTTTTTGAAGAGGAATCTATTGTTCCAGATACTGGGTCTGCTGCCGCAATCACTGTGGCTACTAAACTTTAGGCCAAGTGGAGAAGGAAGAATGGCATTTGCAGGCTACTTATCCTGAATGCTATGGAGGATTCCCTAGCAGAATCCTACAGTAAGAAGACTATTGCCAGAGACATATAGGAGTCTCTGGAGAAACTGTACGAAGAAGACAAAAACAGGAGCAAGATATTTGTGGTTGAAAAATATCACAAATGGCTCTTTGAGGACGAGAAGTCCATGCTGCCATAGGTGAAGGAATTCCTGAAGCTGCGACAGAAGCTGAAAGACGAGGCGATGCCCCTCCCGAAGTTTATTGTTGGAGGGATTGTCTCGAAGCTCCCCACTGGGTGGAGTAAGTTCATATAAACATGCATAGAAAAAGCTTGAGATCAGCCTTGAAGATCTCTTGCAGGAAATCTATGTTGAGAACCAGATGCGGGTTCAACTGAAGGTGGACGCACTGTCCAAGCAATTGACTAACGCCAATCTGGTTTATACCAATGAACCATGGGGAAAGCAGGCGGCTTCCCACAGTAAGAAGAAGGACCCTAACAATCTGAAAGTCAAGGAAACTTCGTTCAAGAAAAAGAAGCCAAAGTCCCATTTGGCTTGTTTCAAGTGTAGCAAGAAGGGTCACTTCAAGAGTGAATGCAAAGCAAAACCAGGCAATCAGAGCAAGGAGAGCTTAATAAGGTATCTATGATCACTGATGTTGTTGCTATGATTGTACAGGTTGATACGGTAGGGACTGACTCACTGGTGGGTAGACACTGGAGCCACCTGCCATGTCTGCTCCAGCAAGGAACGTGGTTCACCACATACACACCTACTTTTGAAGTGGTTATGGTGGCGAACCAGGCACAAGCTGAAGTGCTCGGGATTGGGAATGTGGTATTGAAGCTGACTTCTGGCAAGTCTCTGACGCTTCAAGGCGTGAAGCACGTACCTACTTTCGCCAAGAACCTGATCTCAGGAAGCCTACTCTGCAACGTACACCTCAGGATGGACATCAATGCTGGCCAGATGGTGATGTCCATTAAGGGAACATATTTCGGGAAAGCTTTTTATACCGAAAGAATGTTCAAAATTTAGCTTGTAAAACAGTCTAATGTTATTAATGCAATTACTCCTTCTGCTTATACTTTTGAGATGTGGCATAATAAACTAGGATATGTTCATTGTAAACAAATAAACAGAATGTCTAGTCTAAGGCTTATCTCCAAGTGTGGGGGTAAGGTAGAGAAATGTGAAGTTTGTGCTCAAACCCTTTCCTCGGGTTAATCGAAGTACAGATCTTCTGGAGTTGGTACACTCCGATATCTGTGACTTCAAACAATTCTCTACAAAGGTCGGGATGAATATTTCATAACTTTCATCGATGACTTCTCAAAGTATGCGTTCGTCTACTTGCTGAAGGCTGAAGACGAAGCATTCGAGAAGTTCAAGGAGTTCAGAGCCGAAGCTGAACGACAGACTGGACAACAACTCAAAAGAATAAGAAGTAATCGAGGTAGGGAGTACAGGTCTCATGAATTCGCATCGTTCTGCAAAGAACATAGAATTGTCTATGAGACTACGACTCCGTACTCTCCTCAATCAAACAATAGTAGAGAGAAAGAACAGAACGTTAACAGAAATGATTAACTCAATGATGTTGACTGCGGGTCTTCCTTAGTGCTACTGGAGAGAAGCTGCATTAACGGCAACTTTTATTTTAAATAGAGTGCCTCATGCAACTTCAGACGTTACTCCTCATGAACTCTGGTTCAAGGTCAGACCTAACTTGAATGTCATTCGAGTGTGGGGGTGTCTGACATATGTCAAGCTTCCAGATCTGAAGATTCAGAAACTTGGGACAAGGACTACTAAGATGATCTTCTTGGGGTATGCCGAGAAGAGTGATGCTCGGAGATTTCTTGATATTGAGTCAAATTATATCATTGAATCTCGCGACGTAGAATATTTTGAAGACAAATTTGTAAGGCACAAGAATATTGTTCTTGCGAATGTACCGGAGAACAATGAGGGTGCGCAGGAAACTGAAGTCTTCAATAAAGATGTGGTCCAAGGAGATGTTGTTGTTGAAACAACAATTGAACCAGAAGAAGCTGAGCCATCAGCTAAGCGTGTGAGGGGGCCGAAGGACTTCGGAAGTAACTTTGTCACCTATCATGTGGAAGAAGATCCTCTAACCTATAATGAGGCGATGAAGACCAGAGTCACGGTTTTCTAGAAGGAGGCGATTGACAATGAAATTGATTCCATCACCTCAAATAACACTTGGGTGTTGGTTGATCTTCCTGAAGGAGCAAAACCCATCGGATGCAAATGGATCTTCAAGAAGAAGATGAAAGCAAATGGAACTATTGACAAGTTCAAGGCTAGGTTGGTAGCCAAGGGGTTTTCTCAGAAGCAGGGGATTGACTACTTTGACACGTATGCTCCAGTAGCCCGGATGAACACCATCAGAATGTTGATTACTCTCGCCGCAATACATAAGATTATGATACATCAGATAGATGTGAAAATGGCTTTCCTAAATGGCGAGCTGACCGAAGAGATTTACATACAACAGCCAGAGGGATTTGTCGTCAAGGGTCTTGAAGACAAAGTCTGCAAGTTGGTGAAATCTTTGTACGGTCTTAAACAGGCTCCCAAGATGTGGCATAAAAAATTTGACAAAGTTATAAGGTCAAATGGCTACATGGTCAGCGAGACGGACAAGTGTGTTTACACGAAGTTCGCTGATGGAAGAGGTGTGATCGTTTGTCTGTACGTCGACGAAATACTTATCCTAGGTACGAATATGGGTTGTGTCACTGAGATAAAGAAATTCATGTCGAGCAAGTTCAGTATGAAGGACTTGGGGAAATCTAATATGATCTTAGGGATCAAGATCATCCGGACAGACACTGGACTAGTGCTGTCACAGTCTCATTAAATTGAGAAAATGATCACTCGTTATGGGTATCAGGATCTTCCAGGGATCGATACGCCGTACAGGTGTGATCTGAAGATGAAGACTAATTCAGGGAAAAGCGTCAGGCAGCTGGAGTATACAAACGTAATCGGAAGTTTGATGTATGCTACTTCTGCCACAAGGCCTGACATAGCTTTTGTCGTAGGAATGCTGAGTCGTTTCACGAGCAACCCAGGTGTTGAACACTGGAAAGCTATGAAACGGGTTATGAGATATCTAAAAAGACTCAGACATATGCACAGTACTATAGCGGAGATCCGTCGGTAGTGGAAGGCTTCAGTGATGCCAGCTGGTGCTCAGAAGTGGAGAGCGATAGGTCCACAGGTGGATACATTTTCATAATGAGTGGAGCTGCTATATCGTAGAAATCGAAGAAGCAGACTATGCTCTCGCGGTCATCCATGGAATCTGAGTTCTTTGTACTTGATATCGCAGTCGAGGACGCAGAATGGCTTCGGGAGCTCATGTACGATCTTCCAGTAGTTGGGGCGCAAATACCGACGATACCGATATACTGCGACAACCAGGCGACTACGGCGGCGGCATCAAATGTCCTCTTTAATGGAAAGAAGAGGACTGTGCGGTTGAAGCACGGGGCAGTACACGATCTTATTAAGAGAGGTGTTATTACAGTGATTGATGTTCGGAGTCAGGAGAACCTGGCAGATCCGTTCACCAAGGGCCTCAAGCGCCAGCTGGTCGATGACATAGCTTGTAAAATGGGCTTGAAGGCATTCTGATATTGTATTATTGTATTCCTACCATAAAGTTTTATGCTAATAGTTCAAAGAGAAATCTACTAGACATCTAGCTTTTGGTTCAAGGGGAGACCACTAATCGAAAGAATATCAGGAACAGTGGGTACATATTCTATTGGGCATGGAGAGGTTACAGACCTACAACCACTGTTGTCTACTATTGTTTTCTGCAAAAAAATAGATCATGTGGGAAGGTTGGTTTAAATGCCTTAATGAGTTCTCAGGCAGAGTGAATACCTGGTATGCTTTACAAGAAGCACGGTAGAACAGCACTACAAGGCGTGAAACTCCATGCTACTGTAGGATGACTCTACCATGAGGTTCCCAGGCATGGGGTAATGCCTCGACCTTGCTAGCCAAGTCACAACGGCATAGTACCAAAATAGGAAGTTAGCCTAATGTTGTATGTTAAAATAAAGAGGGTGTAGTCAGCACTACAAAGAGGAGGAGTCTTCATGTTACAGTGGTACGACACCACGATGAGGTACCCGGTTAGGGATAAAGGCTCGGCCTTGCAAGCCATGTCATTGCGGCGTAACACCGCATGGGAGCCTAAGGCTTCATGCTGGGTCGTTTGGCACTACAAAGAGGCGGTGGCCTCATGCTATAGTAGTATGACACTACGATGAGGTTCCTGTTACGGGGTAAGGCCTCGGCTTTAAGCCATGTCATAGCGACGAAGCTCCGCAAGGAAAGCGCAAAGCTCTTCATGCCATGTCTCTTTAATAATGAACTCACCTATAGTGTATGGACAAAGAGATATCAGGCCATCTCTTAAGGGTAAACTTGTAGACGTCCAAAATTATACACTGAAACTAGGCTGGCACAGGGCCTTTAATGTGTAGCCAGAAGCACATGTAATAACATTATGTTAGTGGGAAGAATTTCAGCTATGGTGCAGAATTCAAGGCTTAGTCCATTCTTATTATAGTCTGTTGTTTGACCCATGCGGGAAGATTCAAGTCGTCAGCGACATCTCTCCTAATGTATGATGGACAGTTACTGTGGGGAACACTTATACCCATATATAGAGATATGCGGGAGATTGTTGGGTTTTGGCCTTTTTATTGTGAATTTTAGTCCCACATCGGCTAGGCCAAAGGAGTTGTATCTCTATATATTAGCTATTCTATTTTAGAGATGCACATGTGGTATGGAGGTGCACATGGGTGTGCTATGTGGGGTTATTTTTTTAATCAAAAAAAGGCTAAATAAATAATTGAAAGCATTCATGCTTTTTGCTCTTGGGAAATTTATTTCCATGAGAGCTAAGCCCCGTATGTCACGACCCGTACCCACTTTTCGGATACGAGACGTGTCCAAGCCCAGCCTATGCCGTGGTATCGGAGGTAGTATGCTGTCTATCCCACAATAACAAAGTGCTCATAAATACTAACTGCTCATTCACAACAACTAAATCAACTTTATAAAATATAAAAGTTTTACATTTGAAGAAGAATAAAGTTTTTACATTTGTAGAAAACCACCACACAACTAACTAGTCCTCTATGGTTTAGCCTTCGAGTCTCTATTTCCCCCTCGTATGGTCCATGTGCAAGAGTAGGCACGTCAACCTCACCTATAACAACGATCCAGTCAGGAAAGGAGCAGAGTACAACCATATTGCAATTAATATTGTTAGTCCAAAATAAGTTAGAACAAGCGAGAAACAATGATAACAACGAGCATATAGAGAACTAGCAAGAGATGAACTAGCAGGATATGAACGAGCAAGATATAAACTGGTAAGATATGATCTAGCAGGACAGGAACTAAATAGAGGAACAATGGAAACAACTATGTGTGTGTGAAATACCTTTTAATACGTGAACGGCTGGGCTAATACGGCACATCATACGATGACTATCATTCAGTAATTGGTACGGCTAACTCATACGTGGGTGTGTATAACTTAGCTATCATTCGGTAACGGTAATTGGGTTTGTTCACGTATTTATCGAGTATTTCCCCTCCCGACTCTCTAACAATCAAAACGGTCAATGATACGCTAAGAAGGATACGATAACTACCGTGTCACAATGGTGTCTCAATGGAATATCAAGCAATGACTCAACGGGATATCAAACGAGAAATCTATAGAGTAAACATTATAATAAACTAAAACATAAATGCAATATTGTACTTGCCTGAATCCTTGCATAAACCGTAGTCACAAGCCAAGGATGAGAGGATGCCGATCTATAAGCTGTCAACCTATAACACACATCGCACCACGAATCGTGCACGAAAACCACAAATCAATTCTAATGTTCTAGTTCTAAATAGTGGCTAGTTGGGTTACTAATCTAATAATAACTAATTCTGAAATAATTCATTTTAAAACCTAATTTAACCTAATAATAATCTGAATATATCTAAACATGCAAGTTTGACCATCAAAAGTCGTGTTTCTCAATTTTGGAAACTATGGCACGCAAATCGAGACGTACCATTGACTTTTTAGTCAAATGCTATGAACTCTAGATTTTGATAGTGCATTTTGGTAGATTTTAGTGCCAAGAGTGCGCTGGAATCGACCGTGCCGTAAAATCACGCTTTGGTCAAAAGATATCGCCGTTATGGCTAATCGTGACCAAAACAGAGATCAACCGATCAGTTTTGAGTTCACAGAATAAAAAATACTAGATGAACGAAATAATTTCTGGAAAAGTTACATTTCGTAGAGCTCTGTGTTAGCTTTCCGAAACTTCAAACGGTTCGTGATTTCGATTTCTGGTTCTCCCGGAATCTCGAAAATACCAAAACGTGTCAAGTTTCAGACAATCGACACTCTACGAATTTTCCAAATATTTAGGTTAAGAAATTACGAAAATAAATGAGATATTCAGAAACTATACCTCAATACGCTTCCAATAAAAAAAACGGCACGCGAAAATGATGTCCAAATTGACGGCAATCGCCTCGGGAAGTCGGAGAATCACCAGGATCAAACTCCAAAAGGAGGAGGCTATAATTAATTAGGGTTTGTGAATATACAATGCATATATATGAGAGAGAGGCGGCTACAGTAGCAGCCGCCGACAGGTGGGCCCCCCCCCCCATGGGTAAATTTCTGGGTTATTAATTATTTAATTCAGAAAATCATTTAAAAATCATTTTAAGTCCAAATAAATCAAAATAAATTGCAGAAAAATCCAGAAAAATTCTAGAAAATATTTCTAAGTGTCTAGAATTTAAATAAAATATTTTAAAATAAATATCATCGTGTGACCTCGCAGTAAATTCCAAAAACCTATAAAATATAAATTCTATATGTTTTAATTATATAAAAATTCCCAAAAATTCTAAAAAAATCCAGAAAAATTCTAAAATATTCTAGAAAAATATTTTAGTCATTTAAAGTAAAAATAAAAATATTTGGCCCAGAAATACCCCCGTATGACCTTGCGGTAAATCTTGAAAGTCCTTAAAATAATAAAACCTTAAATATTAAATACCTAAAAATATCCAAAAATTGTAGAAAAATATAAAATAGCTAAATATTAAATATATAAGCTATCTAGAGGTCATATGACCTTAATATGGTCATAGCCCACCTACAAGATTTGGCATGACTCACAATGACCATAAAATTAAATGTAAATAAATAAAATTAAAAAAAATTAAAAATTTGGGAAGTGGGCTTACCAATCTACCCACCTTAGAAAAATTTTGTCCTCGAAATTTCAAAAAATACAAATAGGCACAACCAAGAATATCATCAAAATATGACATGACCAATCGATATGAATAAGCACGACAAAATATAATCAAGAAAATAATATGATGAATGATTGAAATTGATCAAGCATATAGAATCAAATATAAATACGTTTTAGAAATATCATGGAAGGAAATCAAAATAGGTTTAAAATATGACGATTCGAAAATAGAAAAATATGAAAGAAATAAAGAACTACTAGTTGTTGAGAAGATGGTAACAAGAAATAAGACATCAAATAAATTTGAAAGAAAAAAAAGAAAAAAAAGTTAATGGTCATATGCCAATAAAATATAGTCGCTATGATATTCGAAAATCATAAGTATATCCGAAGTCATTTAACCTAGAATCCATGCCTCGCCAATGTATATCTGGCTGCCGTGAACCCTTGGTTTCATGACTCAAGTATAATATATTATCGAACACTTTATCAACTCTACCCAATATTGACATAATAAATCAAAAGATGAATAATACAACTAGGATATAGTTTTAGTAATATTTGACAACCTACGCATACTTTATTTCAACTTAGGGATCATGCCACGCCAGTGCGCTTCTGACTGCAGTGAACCCGTAGTCTCCATAATTCATATAAATAGGGACAGTGCGCATCTGCCTTACCATTGCAAGTCATTAAAAATTATTTCAACTGTATCCATAAGAATTTCAAAGGAACTTCAATAAATTCAAATAAGTCGATCATGGTAAGAAAATATAAGTATCTGTCCTTGAGTAAAAGTATCAGTTTGAAAACAAAACGATCGTAAAATAATTTTGAAAATAAAATAAGGTTTAGAGAAGGCAGAAGATAAAATGGCAGAAAAATAATCAAAATTAGGAATTGAATTCTATGAAGTCCTAACTTACCAAACGTAATTCTACCAACATGTCAAAACAAAATAACATATTCTCTTAGAAAAATTCTTTGATTTATCCATGCCTATACTTCAATAAATCATTGGCTAAATCACATGGCCTATTTAACAATCTTAACCATCCAAGGGTCAAATTGAATAAGGGACTCCTAGCCTATTCATTCTCATAAAACCAAATCAAACCTAATCGTGAATGAGCATCCTAGTCGTAGGCTTGCAGTAGTACGACTAACTTAAACTACCACAAGTTCGTAATCTTTTGCGAAATCAGACCTGCATGGGCCACCATAAAATTTGTCACGACCTGCACACACTTTTCGGATACGAGACGTGTCCAAGTCCAGCCTACGTCGCGGTATCGGTGGTAGTACGCTGTCTATCCCACAATAACAAAGTGCTCATAAATACTAACTGCTCATTCACAACAACTAAATCAACTTTATAAAATATAGAAGTTTTACATTTGAAGAAGAATATAAGTTTTTACATTTGTAGAAAACTACCACACAACTAACTAGTCCTCTATGGTTTAGCCTTCGAGTCTCTATCTCCCCCTCGTATGGTCCATGTGCAAGAGTAGGCACGTCAACCTCACCTATAACAACGATCCAGTCAGGAAAGGAGCAGAGTACAACCATATTACAATTAATATTGTTAGTCCAAAATAAGTTAGAACAAGCGAGAAACAATGATGACAAAGAGCATATAGAGAACTAGCAAGAGATGAACTAGCAGGATATGAACTAGCAAGATATAAACTGGTAAGATATGATCTAGCAGGACATGAACTAAATAGAGGAACAATGGAAACAACTATGTGTGTGTGAAATACCTTTTAATACGTGAACGGCTGGGCTAATACGGCACATCATACGATGGCTATCATTCAGTAATTGGTACGGCTAACTCATATGTGGGTGTGTATGACTTAGTTATCATTCGGTAACGGTAATTGGGTTTGTTCACGTATTTATCGAGTATTTCCCTCCCGACTCTCTAACTATCAAAAACGGTCAATGATACGCTAAGAAGGATACGATAACTACCGTGTCACAATGGTGTCTCAATGGAATATCAAGCAATGACTCAACGGGATCAAACGAGAAATCTATAGAGTAAACATTATAATGAACTAAAACATAAATGCAATATTGTACTTGCCTGAATCCTTGCATAAACCGTAGTCACAAGCCAGGGATGAGAGGATGCGATCTATAAGCTGTCAACCTATAACACATCGCACCACGAACCGTGCACGAAAACTATAAATCAATTCTAATGCTCTAGTTCTAAATAGTGGCTAGTTGGGTTACTAATCTAATAATAACTAATTCTGAAATAATTCATTTTAAAACCTAATTTAACCTAATAATAATCTGAATATAATCTAAACATGCAAGTTTGACCATCAAAAGTCGTGTTTCTCAATTTTGGAAACTATGGCACGCAAATCGAGATGTACCATTAACTTTTAGTCAAATGCTATGAACTCTAGATTTTGAAAGTGCACCTTGGTAGATTTCAGTGCCAAGAGTGCGCTAGAATCGACCGTGCCACAATATCATGCTTTGGTCAAAAGATATCGCCGTTATGGCTAATCGTGACCAAAACGGAGATCAATCGATCAGTTCTGAGTTCATAGAATAAATAAAATACTAGATGAATGAAATAATTTCTGGAAAAGTTATTTTTCGTAGAGCTCTGTGTTTGCTTTCCGAAACTTCAAACGGTTCGTGATTTCGATTTCTGGTTCTCCGAAATCTCAAAAACATCAAAACGTGTCAAGTTTCAGACAATCGACACTCTACGAATTTTCCAAAAATTTAGGTTTAGAAATTACGAAAATAAATGAGATATTCAAAAACTATACCTCAATACGCTTCCAATAAAAAAACGGCACGCGAAAATGATGTCCGAGCTGACGGCAATCGCCTTAGGAAGTCGGAGAATCACCAGGATCAAACTCCAAAAGGAGGAGGCTATAATTAATTAGGGTTTGTGAATATACAATGCATATATATAGGAGAGGAAGGCGGCTACAGTAGCAGCGCCGACAGGTGGCCCCCCCGCATGGGTGAATTTATGGGTTATTAATTTTAATTCAGAAAATCATTTAAAAATCATTTTAAGTCCAAATAAATCAAAATAAATTGCAGAAAAATCCAGAAAATTCTAGAAAATTCTAGAAAATATTTCTAAGTGTCTAGAATATAAATAAATATTTTAACATAAAATCATCGTGTGACCTCGCAGTAAATTCCAAAAACCTATAAAATATAAATTCTATATGTTTTAATTATATAAAAATTCCCAAAAATTCTAAAAAATCCAAAAAAATTCTAAAATATTTTAGAAAAATATTTTTAGTCATTTAAAGTAAAAAAAAAAATATTTGGCCCAGAAATACCCCCGTATGACCTTACGGTAAATCTTAAAAGTCCTTAAAATAATAAAACCTTAAATATTAAATACCTAAAAATATCCAAAAATTATAGAAAAATATAAAATAGCTACATATTAAATATGATATTTAGAGGTCATATGACCTTAATATTGTCATAGCCCACCTACAAGCTTTGGCATGACTCACAATGACCATAAAATTAATTATAAATAAATAAAATTAAAAAAATTAAAAATTTGGGAAGTGGGCTTACCACCGTAGGGGCTTAGCGACTCGGACAAGGGCTCAAGGGCTCATGAGGCGTAATATGGCATTTTGTTGGCGCACTTTGCACTTAGCACGTCAGCATCGTCGCTAGGCGCATAGTGCTCTTAAGTTGCGC
>JANAVB010008552.1:0-24763 GCA_029216955.1 Iris pallida
TTTCTAGGAATTGACATCTTCCATAAAAAAAAAAGATTATATTAGTACAATTTTGTCAATTCTAGTTTTCTTTACTCAATATTTCAATTTAGGCTAAAGAAACAGTTTATTGATTTAGTAAATTCCTTTAAATTTTAAAGTTCTAAAGTAGAGATTTGTTTGGGAACAAGCCGAAAGGCCCTTCTGTCAACAAGGCGAAACATCGTCTAAGCGACCGGTACTTAAGTGTTCCTAGTGAACCTCCGCTTGCTAGGATCGATCCGGCCCCTACAGCTAACCCAAACTTATCAAAACTTGAAAAACTAAAATTTTAAAGGTCTATTACTAAAATCATTTGAATTGTTAATTTTTAGCTTAAACCACCTTTATTGAGTGAATAAATTTTTATAGCCTTGTGGATCATTTTCTAAAAAGACTTAAAACATAAAATAGATTAGGTTAAAGTCCATAGCTAGATCTGTTTTTAGAGCCAGGGTAAACCTGATAGAAATTTATGGCAAATTCAAGCCTTCTCACCAAGGAGACCTCCTTCAAAGGGAAAGGCTCTAACGAGCCAGAGACTAACATGATTCTGAATGGATCATCTAGCCCCTTCAGGTCTGTAAGTTGCAACCTATAAAAAATATTTTTACCATTCTGATGATTGGTAGTTGGACTCTGGAGCAAATGTTCATGTCTCCTTTGATCGCTCATATTTTACAAACTATCAAGAATCGAGTGGAGGAGGTGTGACCCTAGGTGATGGCTCAATGGCACGGATTGTAGGAAGAGGAAGAATAGATCTGAAGATGACATCAGAAAAAATTCTACCACCCCATGATGTGCTTCATGTGTCGTCTGTTAGAAGAAACCTAGTTAATGGATCACTACTTGTAGCCTCAGGATACAAAATTGTATTGGAGGCCAATAAAGTAGTTTTTTTTTTTGTTTTTTTGTTTTTCTAAGAATGAATTACTTGTGGGGAAGGATTTGTAAAAGATAGACTCTTTTTTTAGCACAATGAATAAATTTTCAAATCCTTTTTTTTGTTGTTGCAAATGTTGAATCATCAAATGTTTGGCATGGTAGATTAGGTCATGTGAACTTAGGATCTATCAAAAAGGATGATGAACTTAGATCTCATTCCTAAGACTCCTATAGATGATGAACACAAATATGATAGTTGTGTTCAAGCCAAACATACTAGTTTACCTTTCAAATTTGTCTATAGAGATTCTGAACTCTTAGAACTTATCCATAGTGATGTTTGTGATTCCAATAGGGTCTTGACCCGAGGCGGTAGGAAATACTTTATTACTTTTATAGATGACCATTCAAAGTATTGTTACACCTACCTCCTTAAGACCAAAGATGAAATCCTAGACAGATTCAAGTTCTATATGTCCGAAGCTGAGAACCAGCTAGATAGAAAGATTAAGATCCTTAGATCAGATCATGGTGGAGAGTACACCTCAAAGGATATGACTAACTTCTATGAAGAACATGGAATTATTCATGAGGTAACTGCTCCTTATTCACCACAGTCCAACGGAGTTGCTGAAAGAAAGAAAGAACCGCACTCTGTTAGACATAGTCAATGCCATGCTTCTCAGCTCAGGTGCTCCTGATAATCTTTGGGGAGAAGCCTGATTGTCAGCATGTTATATCCTTAATAGGATACCCAGTAAGACTAATGATAAGACACCATATGAGTTATGGAAGGTCAAACCCCTAGGATCAATTACCTCAAAGTTTGGGGATGTCTAGCTAAGGTAGGAATTTCTGAACCCAAAAAGAGGAAGATAGGACCTAAGACTGTAGATGCTGTATTCATAGGATATGCCCTAGATAGTAATGCCAATAGATTTCTTGTAACACATTCTGAAGTAAATGAAATCTCTATTAACACAATTATTGAAGCTAGAGATGCAGTTTACTTTGAGAACATTTTTCCCTTCAAGGATAGAACCCCTTCATCTTCCTCTAAACCTTCTCATACTCCATCTACTAGTTCTTATGATTAAATACCTAGTTCTCAACCTGAACAAGTCATAGAACCTAGAAGGAGTAAAAGAGAAAGGAATGAAAAGAACTTAGGAGAAGAATTCTTCACATTTTTTATAGATGGTGATCCCTCAACTTATGAAGAAGCCATATCCTCTCCTGATCGTAAACCCCCTAAAATTTTAGTAAATTTTTTTAAAAATAAATTGCTATTTATTTGTACTTCGTATTTATACGTCGCATACAAATACAATTGTCGTCGCGCGCGAGTTTGCGATTTGTATTTCTCGTCGAATGCGAATATGTGCGAGGTATATATTTTCAGAAAAATATTTATCTATAGATTTCATTTTTATGGAAATTACAGTTTCTAAGATAAATATATCTATTTGCCGTTGTTGCCAAAACCTTATATTTTTTATATAATATAAAGGGTAAATTATTTCGTTATTTAAAAATAAGTAGTAGTTTAAGAAAAAATTGGTTTATATAAAATATATTCTAGATAATTGCAAAATTTAGAATTTGTTTATTAAATCTATTTTGTCATTTACAAAAGCTACTTTATAAATTAATATTTAGATAATATTCTTGATTTTCAAAATTTATTTATGCTATATTTTAATATTTGAAAAAGTGATTTAAAAATTTTGTTTTAACTAATTGATAATTTAAACTTGGAAAAGATTTTATTTTAAATTAAAGGGGGATATCTAGATTGATTTGATTTTGATCGCTTAAATTCTAATTCGATTAAATAAGGATGGAATTATCCATCGGGGTTTAAATCATTGCAATCATTATCCAACTGGAATTTTCACCTCCTATAAAAGAGGTACTCCTCCAAAATTCTCAACCATAATTTCTACCCCACTGTGCATCGTGTCCGTGCCTCCCATCCACTATAATCCCCACCAATACAAATATATTATTAATCAGGGCCGACAATTCCGGACCTCCATCTCGTCGTGTCAAACACCCTCGACACGACGAAACCTATCCTACTGCCGTCCTGACCATCGACCGTAGACCCAGCCAATTTGCCACCACCTTCAATAATTACCGCCATCGCCAACACCATCACCACGCCATCAACACCACCACCGTCCTTTGCCGTCTCCGGCCAAGTTAGGCCGGTGGCCACATGCAGTTTCCCATCTCCCCTCCGAAAACACCCAAAAAAAATCATCTCCCCTACCGCCACTTCCGTCCATCTCCGCCGCCACCGTCATCAGTAACCCGCTCCACAATCACCGGCCACCCGACGCCAACATCGCCGCCGAACCCAATCACCATCCCCAAAATCCACAACAAGTAAAGAGAAAGGGAGGGGACAGAACCTCACCTCCGGCCGAGCTTCCCCTCCGCCACGTCGAGCACCGCCGCCGCCGGCGACCACCTCGACTTGGAACCCTGAGCACGCGGCAGCAGATGTGCTCCTCCGCCTTCTTCCCCAGGTGGCCGTGCCACCACCTATTTTCGCCATCCGCGTGCAGGACGCAGCCGGCAACCGCGACCACGTTCGCCAACAGCCGGATCTGCGCTGGGCTCCTCTCCTTGCGCCGCTTGACCGTCGGTCATCAGATCCGCCCCAGCCGGAAAAACCCGATCGCCGGACCTCCTCCGCCCCCGAGCACCATGCGCCTCCGCCTCTCCATCACCTTCCCGGAGCTAACCCTCTCGTCCGCCGCCTTAGATCCAGCTTCGTCGTGCCATGCCGACCATCGGGCCGGAGCCGCTGCCCTACACCACGGTCTTCCGCCGATCTGGACTCCGTCGAGCTGCGCCCTCTCCGGCAAGGCGCAGCCTCCAGAGCCGCATCTCATCGCGCGCGACCACCCCCTTCCGCGCTTCGCCGCCGGCGACCACGCCGGAGCCCGCAGGTGAAGCCCCATCTTTTTTTCCCTCCTTCGTTTTTCTCTCTCCCTTGCATTTGAGTTTGGGGAGCATCTGTGTGGCAATTAAAGGATAAGGATTTTTATTTATTATTATTTTTATTATTATTATTATTGTTACTATTATTATTATTATTATTATTATTATTATTATTATTATCATCATTATTATTAATTATTTGCTAATTGGGATATTGAAATATTTTTATGAAGTATACTATTAGTATTGTTATTATTAAATTAGTATAAAATATTTTTAAAATTTATGGATAACAAATCTATTAATTGAGTTGGGCTATAACTGTACCAATAATATTGGTTAAGGCATTATTTTGGGCTACTATTAATATGTATTAATTTAAAATTGGGTTTTATATAAATTAAACAATGGGGGTTTAGATTCTTAAAATATTACCATCATTTCATGGTTTTTTTATTATATATTTTTACCTAAAAATATTATAGTAGTACTTTCTAATTAAATTATAGTTTTACGAAATAGGGTTTTAGCCTTAAATAAAATTTCTACAAATTATTTTCGAGTATCATAAATACTTTTCTAAAATTAGTATTAATATTCTCTCCGCTAATCAAAGTTGATCGTGACTAATTCCATAATCCTATTTCCTCGCAATTTCATACCATTGCCCATCGATCACGGCTATTGGACACCTCGTGACTTGCCAGAACATTGTACCACACCAGGCGTAACACCAGACAAGACACCTTGCCTTTACTGTTTAATTTCTTGCTCAATATCATGCATGCTTTTTCTTTATGTTGTTCTTTCAAAATTATATATATATGCAAATTATTATATTTTATGCAATTGGCTTAGAGTTAAGGGACTATCGTATGTTTAGTGCATCTCATAAACTGTCACGATGTGCCACGGATTGTGTGTGAGTTGTGAGTCTCATATAGATGCGGACTTGCGTGCTTACTGATCATTGGTGCGTACAGGCCGTGCGTTAGGATATAACTGCTAATAGATTTGTGTAGAAGACTTGACGGTTATTAAGGATTAAATAGTGTCGTGGAGTCGACACATGTATAGTATCATTGGGGGGAGGGGACAGTTATTAGCGTAGGGGCTACATTTATTTTTACACACATTTTGGGCCGAGGGTGACTCTCATGAGCACTACCTTCTGCCCAGGCCGATAGTGACTCGGATGAGCGCTACTTACTGCCACTCTTTATTTACTCTGCTGAGCCTACAGCCCCTGCGTAGAACGTTGTCCTTCAAAGTGCATATCACCTAGAATGGTTAGGAACCTTTACTCATGCATCCTTTTCTGTTGAGCTTTATTATTCAGTTTATTGGCATGATATTATGTGTCTTGTTACGTCCCTCTGAGGACCTGGTTATCTCGCCAGGTGTATGTTTCGTGATTTCTTGCAGGTGCTCTAGCTAATGCCATTCCTTCCTCTGTGATGGTTGCTCTTGGACTCGTCACTTGCTCTCGTTCGCTCAATTCTTTCCTTGTACATTTTTTCATATTTAATTTAGTTGGTAGTGGATTTATCTCCGTCCAACTATTGTGTACATGACAAACTCAAAGTTGCTTTATATCATTATTTATCTTAGTGGATGAGATTTAGTGTCTTGGCTTTCTACATTTACAGCTTATGTATATATACGAGTCGTATATTTACTCGTATGTATACAACTAGCATGATACGTATCTAGTCCCAAGTATTTTGGGACTGGGGCATTATTTTGTGGTGGCCCATGCAGGTCAAGTTTGTCATTTCTGTTACATGACTGTACCGAGCGGGCCTGCAATATAGGATTAGAATCTAGGAATCTCATCCACATACTTGATCACCTTCCTTGACCTTCCTTGAATTCCATATTTCGACTTCCGTGGCTTCCCTTGATTTTTACATCTTGTTTGAACTCTTTCTACCAACACCCTATCATCTCGTGATTAAACATGGTTAGAAAGATGACTACACTACTATATACTTATTGGTCAACCACATGGCTAGAAGGATTACATTGACAACTGGAATACGTTGAGACCCTAATTGAGTTATAAAGATATTTTCTAGAAGTATGATCTTAAGGATTAGTTTATACCAAGTTGGGTAATAGCTGTCACGCCCCGAGTCGACAAACCGTTCGTCCCCGGTGTTACTTTGCCGATTCGATCGTCCTCGCTAAGACATGATGCCGTACGAGCCTGGAGTTGCGCTCGTGCAAGGCAAGATGACAAGTTCTTAAATGTTTATCTTTGATTTTGATATTAATACGCCAAGTCGAAACTTCATAATTCACATCAGAATATAAGACGCAATATAGGAAGATAGAAATGCTTTTCATTCATAGCTTGCAACGAAGCACAAGTCGTAATTTACATTGGATGCCGTTGCGGCTACATTGATTGAAAACAGAAAGAAGATACATTCGACAAGTTGCCTGAACTACGCTTGCCGTCCCATACATTCGCCCCTTTATACAAAGCCGTCGACTTGAATTGGCTTCAAAATACTTCTGCATAGGAAGAGCTTCAAAACGCCTCTCCGTACTCCAGCTCCAGTTTAGTTGGGCGCGCCCGTCGCACCTGGGGAAATTGGGAGAATAGGATTAGCACACTTGCTAAGTGGACGAGACGAACCCACTCGTCTAAACCGACTCTGATTGTTAGGGTAGGCATGCTTTAGAGTTATCTTTCTATTAGAACTAAATGAATTCAGTTCATATTCGATAGCCATCTTTACGTAATAAAGCATACAGTTCAACATAGCAGTTTGTCATATTTCTTACCACGGCCGTGCTCGTCCCTGCATGAAAACAGAGATAATATTTACCCTGCATAAGACAATAGGTGAGCATGCTACTATCTTATATGCGGTCATTGATGTTACACATCACATGGCACTATCTCCATGGTATTTCGGCCCGCTCAGTCTAGGTTGCAAGCCTGACAGACGGTCCGAAATGCATCAGTGCCGAAGCACGATTAATCATTCCCCCTAGGTCGAGTCGATTTCGATGCCCCGGATATCGATTCGAGGAAAATATCAACTTGTGCACAAGCTGTCCATGACTATGCCAATGCGTGAACAGTTTATATATGCAACCAGTTTTGTATAGCGCGGACAGTATTTAACGACATTATCATTTCCCCCAACTCATGCAACGTTTCATTTTCCCCAAGTCGTACTCCCGATTTAGCGTCCCGTAGGCACCAAATTGTCCGAGGCATCATAACCCACAATCGACATTTCATAATATTTTGCAGCACTTGAAATAGTCTATCTTTTTTCGTAAACCTTAAAACTTTCTGGTTTATGTGAAAAACTTGTATTTGTAAATCGATACATTTTTTTCGAGTTCTTGACTTAGTGGATTGGCATGCAATTAACTTGGCATCGTTCGATTTGAATGGATTCGAAGCAAGGAATAAGTTTGCGGGACAGAATAGAAAAGAAGGCCGAATCACCCACCGATTACTTGGCTTCGTGCAGGTCGTCGAAGCGCTACGCAACGTCAACCCTTAGTTACGCGAGCTCCTGCAATGCATCAACACTTTGTTAGATTTCCTTCTTTCCTCCTTGCATCGAAATTGTAATTGCATCCTTGAAAACGACGCGAAAGCACTTCAATCAAGTCCAGCGGCAAAGCTCCAAGAAAACCATACAGCGGTCCGGTCCCGTCGAAGGGACTCTTATAGAGAGCTCGCACGCCGAGACGCAGCCCGCTGCATCTAGGACTTGTTCCAACAGAAGTCGTTCCATTAGTTGGATCGATTCTCGTATCTTCCGTCCAAATCGAATTGAATCGATGCCGCAAGGCGTTATCGTTTACCAAGCTTAGCGATCGAGTCAGATGGCCATCTAAGTTTCCGGCCGATCTGACTCGGCGCTAGCATATTATGAAGTTCCGTCGCCTATCGAAAGCGGGGCGCTACAATAGCAACATTAATAACTTCGAAGGATTTTTACTTATTTGGATCTACAAAAGGGATAGTGGAATCCATATACAATTGAGAAAGGAAATTGAAATAAATTTTGAGTCTAATTTTTGAAGGTCTTTGAAAAATATTTATGATTCATTTGATTATAGCTATACATCTTTGAAGAGATATAAATTTAGTTGCAAAGGATTTATAAATTTTAATGCTACTACAAGATTTATAAGTGAGATTGATAAAATTTGGTAAACTCTTAAGGTTTTAAAATTGAGTTGTACGATCTATGATTAATAAGTTTGAAAATTTGAGTTTTAAGTTTAAGGTGGAAAAATAATAATAATATATATATATATATATTTTTGGAAGGATATAGAATCAATTGAGGATTTATTTTAAATGTTAAACTCTTGAATGAATTACGGTTGTTAAACCTATTTAAATTTTAAGTTTAAGATTTGGATTAATGATATATGGAGATTGATTTGTGGCTCAATAAAAGTTTATTCAAGATTGGTTAGACAATTTGAGAAATTTTTATTCATGATTTTGTTGCCACTAAATAAAGGAAAGTCTAGTTTATGATACCTTTTGAGAAAAAAAAATTGTGTTATGATAAAGGTTACCTTGAGGTGGATTAAAGAAATTTAAATTATGGTTATGTTTGGCAGCTTGGAATGATAGGATATTAGATTATTTTGAGAACTATATTGCGAAATGTTTGAGGAACTCAAATTTATAGATTTAAATCTTATTTTGATAGGCAACCAAGATAGACAGCAATAGTCCACATTAATTGCCATATCACTCATGACCATGATAGTCGTATACACTCAAATGCAGTTAGTCATCTACCAACCCATGTGATTATATTTCAATATTGATTCACCCAATCTTTCATCGTGATCTTCTAACCATTGCAATTTAAAAATGATTTGATCGTTCCTGGAGACTATCTTCCCTGGAACTGTGCCTTGAATCTATTTTACCATGATCTGTTAGATTCCTTAATTATCCTTACTTCGTGCTATATCTTGATTTTATTTTTGTGTTCGGCAACTAAACACCTTATGAAATTCCCACTTTCTATTTTAAATCCTTTTGTGCCCTTTACCATGTCTTGGATATTTGGAGCACAACACTAGACTTTTTCTTCCAACAAATTTTATATGCAAGACCTAGACGAGCCCACCTTCATGTAAGTATATCATGTCCCACTAAAACACGTTCCCTTGTACTCTATTTTTATGATGCGACTTTCAGGTCATAAAAACTAAATCATAACCATACCATGATACCGATATACATTTTCGACCACAAATAGGGACTAAATCTCGACTAAATTCTTTCAAATCGATACGTGATGATGCTCTACTTGAATTCCTTTAATGCTTAATTTTGTGCCTTACCTTGATTATTTAACCCATTATCCCATCACACTACTAGTTTAACTCTTGTAAGTTGGGTAGAATACCTCACGACCTAACCAACATTTTGTGGACCACATTGATAGGTTCACTTGGACCATAGAATTCAGTGGACCCTAACTTATCTAGTCAACCAAGCCGGCTGTATAGGCCCAAACCTTGGGCAAGACTTGATTTTAAAGAATCCAGGACTATTTAATTCTCCATTATCATGGTTCCTTATTTATACTTTGACTATTTTTAATGCTAACTTAGCATAAATTTTGCAAGCTTATTTTCTTATCAAGCTTGATCATGACGTATCTCATTGGGTCGCTCCCACTAACATACTGTCTAATCAGAACCGGTGCATGATGGTCTGATCAACCTACTGCACTTTGGTTCGCCTTTCGTATATCATTCTACGTAGATGGAGACATATTAAACTTGCCCCTAGAGTCTCCTCCGCGATTACCTTGGCAATTCTCTTGGAATTATACAACCACCTTTGAATCACATATTGGCATACGGAAACATCTCCTTTGGACTCTTGTTGGCTTTCGTCTTTTAACTATTCTAGACAAAGCTTGTGATTGATAGATAGACCAAACCATTCTCCTATGCCCATGATATTTGTATATACTTGGGGACAGTTAACCACTGACCAACCAATATGACTATTCCCGTCTTGAGCTACTTGCCTTTTTCCTCGACCTTAGATTCAACTTTCATGACCTTTTTGAAATTTGACGATGATTCAACTCTAAACCTAGACAACCCTATATCTTCTATCGTGACGCCTAACACTTGAATGATTCCTATCATCCTTTCATTTGTGCCCTCAACCTAGACACTTACCATGCAACCTTCTTCGAAGAGCCCTATCCCCCAAGTCCCCAAAATATCCACTTAAGCTACTTCCATCGTACTATCATGATTTTTTACCTTAACTAGCAACCCTCATTCAATTTCAAAATCGTGAATTATTTCATCGTTATCAAAATCAAGATTTTTCTAAAGCATATCTCTCGTTTCATTGCCTCGCCCAATTATTGTGTTGCCTTACCCTCGTAACTTCTCACCCCCTACTTATTCTTAATTTCGAGGACGAAATTCTTGTAAGTTGGGTAGGATGTAAACCCCCTAAAATTTTAGTAAATTTTTTTTAAAATAAATTGCTATTTATTTGTACTTCGTATTTATACGTCTCATACAAATACAATTGTCGTCGCGCACGAGTTTACAATTTGTATTTCTCGTCGAATGCGAATATGTGCGAGGTACATATTTTCAGAAAAATATTTTATCTATAGATTTTATTTTTATGGAAATTATAGTTTCCAAGATAAATATATCTATTTGCCGTTGTTACAAAAACCTTATATTTTTTATATATAATATAAAAGGGTAAATTATTTCGTCATTTAAAAATAAGTAGTAGTTTAAGAAAAATTTTGGTTTATATTAAATATATTCTAGATAATTGCGAAATTTGGAATTTGTTTATTAAATCTATTTTGTCATTTACAAAAGCTACTTTATAAATTAATATTTAGATAATATTCTTGATTTTCGAAATTTATTTATGCTATATTTTAATATTTATGAAAAAGTGATTTAAAAATTTTGTTTTAATTAATTGATAATTTAAATTTAGAAAAGATTTTATTTTAAATTAAAAGGGGATATCTAGATTGATTTGATTTTGATCGCTTAAATTCTAATTCGATTTAAATAAAGGATGGAATTATCCATCGGGGTTTAAATCATTGCAATCATTATCCAACTGGGAATTTCCATCTCCTATAAAAGGAGAGGTACTCCTCCAAAATTTTCAACCACAATTTCTACCCTACTGTGCATCGTGTCTGTGCCTCCCATCCACTATAATCCCCACCAATACAAATACATTATTAATCGGGGCCGACAATTCCGGACCTCCATCTCGTCGTGTCAAACACCCTCGACACGACGAAACCTATCCTAATGTCGTCCTGGCCATCGATCGCAGACCCAGCCAATTCGCCACCACCGTCAATAATTACCGCCACCGCCAACACCATCACCACGCCATCAACACCACCACCGTCCTTGCCGTCTCCGGCCAAGTTAGGCCGGTGGCCACCTGTAGTTTCCCATTGTCACGCTCCGCTCCCGTAGGAGCGATCGTCCTCGCTAAGGCGTGATGCCGCACGAGCCTAGATTGCGCTCGTGCAAGGCGGGTTCCATAACGGCCGATTACAGCGGCTGCGACGGGGTCGTCGCACAGAAGTCCCAAACAGAGACATTTAATACTAGCAGCGAAAGTTAAGAACAAATCACAAGTCATTCAAAAGAAACCCTTTATTGATATCGAAACAACGGTTACATTGGGGGCACAAGGCCGAGATTACAATCACTCAAATTCACTCGTCTCACATTACAAATCACTCTGCTCTCTCTCATCTCTCGATTACAATGCTTTAGCCAGCGGAAGCTTCGGAAGGCGATGTCCATACATTATGTCACGTATAAGTCTTCGATTCCATGCGGCCGCACGCTTCGAATCGCCAAGGAACTCCTTGCCTCGACGCATCCAAGCGAGCTCCGCGCCACGAGCTTCTACCTGTGCCTGTACATGGAAACTGTATGAGTGTCAGTACTCAACTGTACTGGTGGAGTGAGCTCCTCGCCCACCCATACAAAACCGACACGTTTATTTTACTTTGTGCGATACAAGCCCCTTTACGATTGTCTTTCTAGTCTTGTCTTAGGATCGATTTTAGGACCGACGCCTTGGTCTATTTTGTGTCTTTTAGACCGCCACCGTGCCTTTGCACTAATAACGTACTCATACTTTGCCTCTAAACCTTTCTCGTGCTTGCATTGTTAACGTACCGACTCATAGTTGTCTTTCGTACCATACTCTTGGACGTAACGACTAGGTCGTGTCAAATACTTGCCCGTGTCTCAAACATCGAGGCCGTGCCTCGTAGCGTAACCTGACTTATCCAAACTCGCCTTACGGCCCTTCTCGACTTAACGCGCAATGACTAACCAACTTGTGGAACCAGTGTTGAGAACTCAAGTATGACGCCATATCTCGTGTCGAAGCACGTGTCTTTACGTATAGCCGAATCGAAGGCTTTATAATACCTTGGGTGCAACCGAGCACACATTTTACCATTCAATGCATACCGTGCTTACACTTTCTTTGTTATGACCGACACCGTGCATGCGGATTCACCGCTTTGCACGCCAATTATCTATATGAAAGGCCACTGGCATGACAAGCCATCGCGGACATAGCTCGGGTAGGCGGCGGGTCCTTCAGCGCAGGTAGCGAGCCCCATTGAAAGCCCCCGACTACCCACGCAATAAAAGCATGCGTTGCTATAACGTCTACCTCCTAGGATGACTGGGCCCGGTGCCCCGGCGTATAACCACTCTAGGCAGAAATCCTTGTCGACAAGGTGTCCAATGACCACGCACCTACGAGACATCTAGACTCACGTAAATACATGGCCTAATTGTTGGTACGATTGGAACTATACTTAGCAACTCGTGCTCTGAACCACCCTTTGCATTTCGTGCATCGGGGCTACGAGACTCCCATCCGAGGGAATGCCTGGATAGGAACGCGAGACTCCCAACCGAGGAACCGCCTCGAATATCTTAACGTGGATAGGAACGCGAGACTCCCAACCGAGGGACCGCCTCGAAACACCTTAACGTGGATAGGAATGCGAGACTCCCAACCGAGGGACCGCCTCGATACACCTTAACGTAGATAGGAACGCGAGGCTCCCAACCGAGGGAACGCCTCAAACTTCTTTGAACTCGAGGGAACGACTACTACGTAGCCTTCCAACTTAACTTGAACAAAACGTGTTCCTTAAGTGCCATGGGCCGTGGCTAACTTTACATCGTGCCAACCGTGGCTCGTGCCTTTAACTGACTTACGTACTACGCGACGCTATCACCCAAGTCATACGTTATATGACGGCCCTTAAGGTCGTGGGACTATTTAACTTGACAACCGCAGAAAGAGTGGGACGGCACTTGGAATGACTTAGGTCGATCGGTATAACTTTGCCTAACTTACTCAAGCCTACAACTTAACCCAAGGGACGAGCCAAGGCTATGCCAATCCTTGCGCAGTGGAAACGTGCATGCTTTATCGAGCATTTACGCGGGCGACGTCTATGACTTAGGCTAACTCATCGTTTGTGTCGAATACCGACTTTTCCTTCTCCCAAGCCGCGGGACGAAGGATCGAGTGTCATTTTCAAAGCACGCTGATCACCAACTCTTATCAGACCGTGGGACGTTTTCCATGTTCTAAACTCGATTCGATCCGTCGGGACAATTCCCTTTAGCTTATGTGGATTCGTCTCTTTTATTATTAAGCCTACTTGTGCAAGTTAAAAACACACGAATTACTAAGTGAAGGCAGAGATGAGGCAAGTTCACCGAAACTACCCCACCTGAGCGATGTCTTCGAGTCGCCGTTGTAAGGCCAAGTCCGAACGCCGTCGGCGTTTCGATTCCTCCGATTGACTTTACGGGACGGGGCACTACAACATACACCACTCAGAACAAGTCTCGTCCTCGAGACTTTCCTGAAGGCAAACCATCCTACCATTTCTATGGCCAAGACTTAATGGTATACACTCCGCCTACGCGTTTCTTCGATTCCGAGCCACGCTCGTGCGTATCGCTAACTTAGTCGCAAGGCATACCAACCGATCAATCAACATTTGAACTCGTTTCAAATCAATGATCGTATTACCATCAACATTTCTTCAAAACTTACGATTTCAAAATCTTCGATACTTTTCCGTTCCTCAAGTCTCACTTGATTCAACGTATCACTTAGTTGGATCGTGCACATATTCCAGGCGTCCCCAAAATATATGCATTTCAGCCAAGCCTCGTGATAGAGAATCCGCCATCACCACTCGAGTTGGATCGTGCACATATTCGGGCGTCCCCGATATACGTGCATGTCAACCGAGCCTCATGAGTGGTGCCTCCATAATTCCTATCGCTTCGCGCCGGAACGTCTGCCTAACCGCTAGGCTATGTCTTTCGTCAGTACTGGAATCATAGTTCCCAAACAACGATATCAACACTGACCCCATCCTAAGGTCAAACTAAATCGTTGGTACGGGGTTTTCTACCCAAGCTCGTATCACTCCGATTTCTAAACATCGAGCATCGATTTCCTACACACATCCCAATGTTCGTCGCATGGGGTCCGAGTCGTTCGGTAAAGCCATCCTACGATAACTCACGTTTTTAACCAATCCTCGATAAGAACATATCGCTCGTTCATCAAGCCATTTCGTATCGTCTATCTCTTCGAACACGTTCGACATTAATTTGCCTATCATTCATTCTCAAATCAAGCACGCTATGACACAATTCATCTCTAAACCGTAATTCATATTTCACGTTTTTGAAATCATCTATTCCAATTCACGTAATCGATCACAAGGTCGTCTGACTTAACAGTATGCCACGCTCCGATCTCACGCGAGTCCGATTATTCACGGTGGGCACGAATCACCATGCACGCTCCCGCGAGATAATCATTTTCATCGGGACGTAACTCTTGTTTGTGTCTAGACTAGTTCATTCTCGATGCACGGATTGGACCTACTCAATCCACAAGTTTCATTTATTCGTCAATCATAAGTCCTAACATCCTTAAATTTTCCTTCGCATCAAACCGATAAGTCAGGACAATCAAAGTTGTCGCGTCCTGATTTTCTGAGTTCGATTATTCCTGCGACATGAATCACCATGTCAGCGCTCACGTGGAATGATCATCCCAAATCCGACGCAATACATGTGCGAGGCTAGAGTTGCGCTCGCGCAAGACAAGACCGTCGACGTTGTGGTTATCAACACAACCATCAGAATACGATTTCTTTCACCCAACATTCGTCTCAATCAAGATCCTAAGTATAGCATCCAACCGAACAATAACACTTGCACGATCGTCATTCTTCGAATTAGAGTGCCCCCGAGTTATCGCATATCGATCTTTGATACGCCTCAATACCATCGACGATAGGCGTAACCTGACGATCTTCCTTTGCAATGAATTTCGAGTCGTACGAATGATGCTATCGTCTGACTGGATAATCTCTTCGAATCGTTCAATTTCAAGTTCGATCATTATCCCTCGAATCGTTCACAATATCAATTTTGACAAACCCAAATTCACGTATCGTTCATCCGTCTATCTTAAGTCATCGACCAACGTATTTCTTCAATTCGTAATATTCCTTGCTAACTCAATCATCGAACGATATCCATTCCAATCCTCAGAGTCATTCACGTAACTTTAAAATCGAACATTTCATGCACGCTACATACCCGTCGTGTTAACTTTTCGTATACGATCCGTATCAATTTCCTCGATTCGATTTCACCTACTCAATCGTTTTCGCGTTTCATACTCGTGCAATCCTCAATCTTTCGCTCGAATGATTTCCAAGACGGACCATACACCACTCGAAATTCGAGTCATCCAATCTAGTCCAAATCACGTTCGCGTTATTCGCTAAGACATGTTTCAGATTCGTTCGACGAATCCCTAGCGTAATCGTTCACGTCGCATCGACGCACTAAGTCGTTCGCACTATTCCTCAAAATCCAGAACAATCTTCCGTGTATGCCTATGCGTTAGTCTGATAACGTTCCTACCGATATACACTCCAAGTGTATCTCCGTTCCTGACCAAGCGGTACTTAATATTGGTTGCGACTCGTTTGCACCAAAAGGTCGAGGTGCGCGATACGCGGCACAACTTAGCCAAAAGGCCGTGCGCATGGCCATCCCGTATGGACTATACTCCGACTCTATGTGCTCATTTGCTCATGTAGGACTCGTTAGGCACGCACGCGACTTGCTAACTTTAGCGCGCATTTTCTATCAACTCAAGGTCGGCACCGTTCGGCCCAAAGGCCTACCAACGTATCCGGCGATGGCATACCGATGCGTTCGACAGAACGCTTGTACGAGCTTTCAAAAATATTAGACTTATTGTATGGACATGCCGAGGGACGTTTGAGAGAGAGCGCACCAACGATATCACGTTGCGGAAGCACAATTCAGAGTTTGCGGAACAACGGAGTTAAAGAATTCAATCGATAGTCCAAGGACGTAAAGTCGTGCTCTGATACCATTAATTATGTCATGCCCCGCTCCCGTAGGAGCGATCGTCCTCGCTAAGGCGTGATGCCGCACGAGCCTAGATTGCGCTCGTGCAAGGCGGATTCCATAACGGCCGATTACAGCGGCTGCGACGGGGTCATCGCACAGAAGTCCCAAACAGAGACATTGAATACTAGCAGCGGAAGTTAAGAACAAATCACAAGTCATTCAAAAGAAACCCTTTATTGATATCGAAACAACGGTTACATTGGGGGCACAAGGCCGAGATTACAATCACTCAAATTCACTCGTCTCATATTACAAATCACTCTGCTCTCTCTCATCTCTCGATTATAATGCTTTAGCCAGCGGAAGCTTCGGAAGGCGATGTCCATACATTATGTCACGTATAAGTCTTTGATTCCATGCGGCCACACGCTTCGAATCGCCAAGGAACTCCGTGTCTCGACGCATCCAAGCGAGCTCCGCGCCACGAGCTTCTACCTGTGCCTGCACATGGAAACTGTATGAGTGTCAGTACTCAACTGTACTGGTGGAGTGAGCTCCTCGCCCACCCATACAAAATCGACACGTTTATTTTACTTTGTGCGATACAAGCCCCTTTACGATTGTCTTTCTAGTCTTGTCTTAGGATCGATTTTAGGACCGACGCCTTGGTCTATTTTGTGTCTTTTAGACCGCCACCGTGCCTTTGCACTAATAACGTACTCATACTTTGCCTCTAAACCTTTTTCGTGCTTGCATTGTTAACGTACCGACTCATAGTTGTCTTTTGTACCATACTCTTGGACGTAACGACTAGGTCGTGTCAATTACTTGCCCGTGCCTCAAACATCGAGGCCGTGTCTCGTAGCGTAACCTGACTTATCCAAACTCGCCTTACGGCCCTTCTCGACTTAACGCGCAATGACTAACCAACTTGTGGAACCGGTGTTGAGAACTCAAGTACGACGCTATATCTCGTGTCGAAGCACGTGTGTTTACGTATAGCCGAATCGTAGGCTTTATAATACCTTGGGTGCAACCGAGCACATATTTCACCATTCAACGCATACCGTACTTACACTTTCTTTGTTACGACCGACACCGTGCATGCGGATTCGCCGCTTAGCACGCCAATTATCTATATGAAAGGCCACTGGCATGACAAGCCATCGCGGACATAGCTCGGGTAGGCGGCGGGTCCTTCAGCGCAGGTAGCGAGCCCCGTTGAAAGCCCCCGACTACCCACGCAATAAAAGCATGCTTTGCTATAACGTCTACCTCCTAGGACGACTGGGCCCGGTGCCCCGGCGTATAACTAGTCTAAGCAGAAATCCTTGTCGACAAGGTGTCCAATGACCACGCACCTACGAGACATCTAGACTCACGTAAATGCATGGCCTAATTGTTGGTACGATTGGAACTATACTTAGCAACTCGTGCTCTGATCCACCCTTTGCATTTCGTGCATCGGGGCTGCGAGACTCCCATCCGAGGGAACGCCTGGATAGGAATGCGAGACTCCCAACCAAGGGACCGCCTCGAACATCTTAACGTAGATAGGAACGCGAGACTCCCAACCGAGGGACCGCCTCGAAACACCTTAACGTGGATAGGAACGCGAGACTCCCAACCGAGGGACCGCCTCGATACACCTTAACATAGATAGGAACGCGAGGCTCCCAACCGAGGGAACACCTCGAACTTCTTTGAACTCGAGGGAACGACTACTACGTAGCCTTCCAACTTAACTTGAACAAAACGTGTTCCTTAAGTGCCATGGGCCGTGGCTAACTTTACATCGTGCCAACCGTGGCTCGTGCCTTTAACTGACTTACGTACTACGCGACGCTATCACCCAAGTCAGACGTTATATGACGGCCCTTAAGGTCGTGGGACTATTTAACTTGACAACCGCAGAAAGAGTGGGACGGCACTTGGAATGACTTAGGTCGATCAGCATAACTTTGCCTAACTTACTCAAGCCTACAACTTAACCCAAGGGACGAGCCAAGGCTATGCCAAGCCTTGCGCAGTGGAAACGTGCATGCTTTATCGAGCATTTACGCGGGCGACGCCTATGACTTAGGCTAACTCATCGTTTGTGTCGAATACCGAATTTTCCTTCTCCCAAGCCGCGGGACGAAGGATCGAGTGTCATTTTCAAAGCACGCTGAGCACCAACTCTAATCAGACCGTGGGACGTTTTCTATGTTCTAAACTCGATTCGATCCATCGGGACAATTCCCTTTAGCTTATGTGGATTCGTCTCTTTTATTATTAAGCCTACTTGTGCAAGTTGAAAACACACGAATTATTAAGTGAAGGCTGAGACGAGGCAAGTTCACCGAAACTACCCCACCTGAGCGATGTTTTTGAGTCGCCGTTGTAAGGCCAAGTCCGAACGCCGTCGACGTTTCGATTCCTCCGATTGACTTTGCGGGACGGGGCACTACACCCATCTTCCCTCCGAAAACACCCAAAAAAAATCATCTCCCCCACCGCCACTTCCGTCCATCTCCGCTGCCACCGTCATCAGTAACCCGCTCCACAATCACCGGCCACCCGACGCCAACATCGCCGTCGAACCCAATCACCATCCCCAAAATCCACAACAAGTAAAAGAGAAAGGGAGGGGACAGAACCTCACCTCCGGCCGAGCTTCCCCTCCGCCACGTCGAGCACCGCCGCCGCCGGCGACCACCTCCACTTGGAACCCTGAGCACGCGGTAGCAGATATGCTCCTCCGCCTTCATCCCCAGGTGGCCGCGCCACCACCTATTTCCGCTCATCCGTGCGCAGGACGCAACCGGCCACCGCGACCACGTTCGCCAACGCCGGATCTGCGCTGGGCTCCTCTCCTTGCGCCGCTCGACCGCCGGTCATCAGATCCGCCTCAGCCGGAAAACTCGATCGCCGGACCTCCTCCGCCCCCGAGCACCATGCGCCTCCGCCTCTCCATCACCTTCCCGGAGCTAACCCTCTCGTCCGCCGCCTTAGATCCAGCTTCGCCACGCCCTGCCGACCATCGGGCCGGAGCCGCTGCCCTACACCACGATCTTCCGCCGATCTGGGACTCCGCCGAGCCGCGCCCTCTCCGGCAAGGCGCAGCCTCCAGAGCCACATCTCACCGCGCACGACCACGCCGGAGCCCGCAGGTGAAGCCCCTTCTTTTCTTCCCTCCTTCGTTTTTCTCTCTCCCTTGCATTTGAGTTTGGGGAGCATCTGTGTGGCAATTAAAGGATAAGGATTTTTATTTATTATTATTATTATTATTACTATTATTATTATTATTATTATTATTATCATTATTATTAATTATTTGCTAATTGGGATATTGAAATATTTTTATGAAGTATACTATTAGTATTGTTATTATTAAATTAGTATAAAATATTTTTAAAATTTATGGATAACAAATCTATTAATTGAGTTGGGCTATAACTGTACCAATAATATTGGTTAAGGCATTATTTTGGGCTACTATTAATATGTATTAATTTAAAATTGGGTTTTATATAAATTAAACAATGGGGTTTAGATTCTTAAAATATTACCATCATTTCATGGTTTTTTATTATATATTTTTACCTAAAAATATTATAGTAGTACTTTCTAATTAAATTATAGTTTTACGAAATAGGGTTTTAGCCTTAAATAAAATTTCTACAAATTATTTTCGAGTATCATAAATACTTTTCTAAAATTAGTATTAATATTCTCTCCGCTAATCAAAGTTGATCGTGACTAATTCCATAATCCTATTTCCTCGTAATTTCAGACCATTGTCCATCGATCACGCCTATTGGACACCTCGTGACTTGCCAGAACATGGTACCACACCAGGCGTAACACCAGGCAAGACACCTTGCCTTTACTGTTTAATTTTTTGCTCAATATCATGCATAATTTTTCTTTATGTTGTTCTTTCAAAATTATATATATATATATATGCAAATTATTATATTTTATGCAATTGGCTTAGAGTTAAGGGACCATCGTATGTTTAGTGCATCTTATAAACTGTCACGATGTGCCACGGATTGTGTGTGAGTTGTGAGTCGCATATAGATGCGGACTTGTGTACTGACTGATCATTGGTGCATACAGGCCGTGCGTTAGGATATAACTGCTAATAGATTTGTGTAGAAGACTTGGCGGTTATTAAGGATTAAATAGTGTCGTGGAGTCGACACATGTATAGTATTATTGGGGGGAGGGGACAGTTATTAGCGTAGGGACTACATTTATTTTTACACACATTTTGGGCCGAGGGTGACTCTCATGAGCACTACCTTCTGCCCAGGCCGATAGTGACTCGGATGAGCGCTACTTACTGCCACTCTTTATTTACTCTGCTGAGCCTACAGCCCCTGCGTAGAACGTTGTCCTCAAAGTGCATGTCACCTAGAATGGTTATGAACCTTTACTCATGCATCCTTTTCTGTTGAGCTTTATTATTCAGTTTATTGGCATGATATTATGTGTCTTGTTACGTCCCTCTGAGGACCTGGTTATCTCGCCATGTGTGTATTTCGTGATTTCTTGCAGGTGCTCTAGCTAAGGCCATTCCTTCCTCTGTGATGGTTGCTCTTGGACTCGTCACTTGCTCTCGCTCGCTCAATTCTTTCCTTGTACATTTTTTTATATTTAATTTAGTTGGTAGTGGATTTGTCTCCGTCCAACTATTGTGTACATGACAAACTCAAAGTTGCTTTATATCATTATTTATCTTAGTGGATGGGATTTAGTGTCTTGGCTTTCTATATTTACAGCTTATGTATATATACGAGTCGTATATTTACTCGTATGTATACAGCTGGCATGATACGTATCTAGTCCCAAGTATTTTGGGACTGGGGCGTTACACTGATGCCCCTTTCTGGAAAGAAGCTATTAACAATGAGTACAACTCCATCATGAAGAACAATACCTGGTTTTTAGCAGACCTTCCTTTAGGTAGCAAACCCATAGGTTGTAAGTATATTTTCAAAAAGAAACTTAGAGCCGATGGTACCATAGAGAAATATAAGGCTAGATTAGTAACCAAAGGTTTTACCCAGAAAAAGGGATTAAATTATTTTGATACATATTCTCCTGTTGCTAGGATTTCATCTATTAGAACCCTCCTAGCCTTAGCTTCCATTCATGACTTGTTGATCCATCAAATGGATGTAAAGACAGCATTTCTAAATGGAGATTTAGAGAAAAAAATTTATATGGAGCAACCTGAAGATTTTATTGTTGAAGGCCAAGAAAACAAGATTTGTAGATTAGTAAAATCTCTTTATGGCCTAAAGCAAGTTCCCAAGCAATGGTACAATAAATTTGACAAAGTCACTATAGAATTTGGTTTTGTACCAAATGAATATGATAAATGTTTGTATTCTAAAAAATATAAATAAAAGTTGTGTTATTTTATGCTTGTATGTTGATTATATCCTTATTCTAGGATCTTCACTGGAACTGATAAATAACACTAAGAATTATTTATCTAACCAGTTTGACATGAAAGACCTAGGTGAAGCAAACCTGATCCTAGGAATGCAAGTGTCCAAATGCAAAGAGGGTTATACTCTATCTTTAGCACATTATTGAGAAAATGCTAAGAAAGTTTGAGTATTTTGATAAGAAACCTGCCCTTACCCCTTATGACAGTAAGTTGTTCTCAAGAAGAATGAAGGATCACCTATAGAACAACATAGATATTCACAAATGATTGGGTCCCTTATGTACATAACAAATAGGACCAGACCTGATATTGCATTTGCTATGGGAAGACTAAGTAGATATACCCGTAACCCAAATCAGACACACTGGACTGCATTAGACAGAGTATTTAGATATCTTAAGGGTACTCTAGATTATAAACTTTATTATTCTAGACACCCCGATATCATAGAAGGTTACTCAGATGCTAATTGGGTAACTGATTCACATGATGTGAAATCCACAACTGGATATATTTTTACTCTAGCAGGAGCTGCGATCTCCTGGGGATCATGTAAACAGACTATCATTGCCAGAAGTACTGTGGACTCTGAAATAATAACTTTGGACACTACCTGTACAGAAGCCGAATGGCTTAAAAATCTTATTGTCCATATATATGATATACATATTTCTATATCTTTTTTTAATTATGCTAAAGAACTCCTAAAAGCATGATCTTGTGAATTCTAAGATGAACAGGTACTTGCAGCTGCGTTTCAAGAAATTAAAGTAGCCTAAATGGCAAAAATGTTGTTCTTGACTATAAAAGTCATAAAAGAACTTACAGATCTCTTGACGAAGAGTCTGTTTACTCTTGACGAAGAGTTTGTCTAGGACATTGATCCTAGAATCATCGAGGGGGTTGGGGTTAAGCCCATAGTATAGTCACCAGCAGTGGCAACCCAACCGAGTCTGACTGGAGATCCCAAGAAGCCGGTTCAATGGGTAGAAACAAGCTGGACTAGGTGACTATTATGGAACACTGATCCTGAGATTAAGTTCTCTTTAAAATAAAAGCCCGGAGGTTGTACATGTGTACATTGATATTCCATCCCTATGGTGACAGTGTTCCTTTTGTGATATGGATAGGGTGAGTTTTGAAACTCTTAATAAGTCCAAGCATGATATATATGCAAGGTTGATTCCTATCACCAACCCTTGAGGACTTACCTATATGAGAGGTCGTGATGGCCGCGACTATAGGACAGGACGATCCTAGACAACTCTCATGAATGTGTAAAAGTGCGCATGGCCGATCAAACGCGCCACCCGATAGACCCAAGTACCTCTAGCGTACTATGTGTGCTAATTTCTGAGTCTGGTTCAAGAAGACTGATTCAAGGCGTAGTCCATCAAGTTCTTCTTCAGACAAAGACAATAGTCACTACGTGAGATTCAAGGCTGTAGTCCATCTCATTTATGCATAGTATTCAACTGCCTAGAAATCTTTCTCACCTTTAATTTTCCTCTTTCGTTTCTTTCCTCTGTTATTTTGGAACTAGGTTTTTTGGGGGGGATTGTTGTAGCTGTTGCTACTATTTACAAAGAAACAATTTCCTCATCATTTATTTTCAACCGTTACAATTTATTTATTCTATAACTTTTTAATGTTTGAATCTTGTCCAGATTCAATGTATCATATTTTTATCACGTGCTACAATTTTTGTAACGTTAAAATTTAATAGGCTATTTTAATATCCTCATTATTCCATCATTTGGCAATAGCCTATATAATGAGGTTTCCTCCTCCTCTCTTTGACATGAAAAAAGATCATTGCAAAAGCTCTCTCTCTCTCAAATTCTCTTCCCTCTTGAAATACTGTTCTTCATTTGTTGCTCTGGGCGGAGCTAAGTCGAGGTCATTCTCTCGACGTTGTGTGCGGCAACGAGATTCCGGTGGAGCGGAGATTTTACCACTAGGGACGTTCGGATTCAGTCTGCACATAGACCCGAACTAACTCTTAGGGCAGTGCTTCGTGCGCGACTTCCCCGGAGGCCAGTAACTTTAATTTAATTTATTTTCTTGCAGATTTTAATCCGAAGTTTTGAAAAAATTTCCAACATCTACTAGACCAATGTACTTTTGCATTAATTCGGTAGACATCGATACCTAATGTGCTCAGATTATCCGAAACTTGAAGCAAATTGTTTGGTGCAGATCATCTGGGTATTCCACCAGGTAAGTATGCATTTGAGAAAAAAGGTAATTCTAAAACTCGGAACCTTGTAAAATTCTATTTACCCTTTTCTCCGGATCCTGACAACTTCACTCTCTTGGCATTAATTCGATAGACATCGATCGATACCTAACGTGCTTGATTGATCCTTCGTGAGCCATCTGGACTGGAACTCGTACTTATGTCCCCAATTCAGAGAAGGCTGGTGTTCATGAAGCGAGCTACATGACACTGTTACAATTTCAACGTCAGTAGGCCCAGAGTTATTTGGCTTGACTTTTACGTTCGTGAACTAGCTAGAAAAGTGCATGTTTTTTGAATGTTTGTGTACTGTGACCTGAGCAAAAAAATCAAAGTTTGAACATCAAGAACAATGAGAAAAGTATGACCGGTACCAGCTTCATAACACCGATTTCTTGCTAGATGTTGTTGTTTGATGTAGGACATCTCGCTTACCGAAACTAAGTACCGAGAACTCATTCTTATGCTACATTTTTTGGAACTGAACCTTGCAATTATCCATGTAGGTTTCCGTGGCAAGTTAGTTATCATTGGTTTTGGTTTCTTGGATAATTGTTTCAAGAGTAGACGATGTTTTTTTTGAGAAAGTTCCTGAGTTTTGAATAATTAGTAGAATACTTTTCCGATATTAAATCGGTAGGAATTAAAAAAAAACAATTCCAGCATTCCATTAATAATAAATCAACGAAAAACAATACCCCCGTGGTTAAGTGATTCCC
>JANAVB010008553.1:0-22669 GCA_029216955.1 Iris pallida
GATTGATCTGGGTGAGTGGACAAAGACTCATTTTATGATTCGCTTACGCCCAATAAGAATCTGAGTTTTTTGAATGATATTGCTAATAACAAGATGATAATCATTAAATAATGCTTATAAGAGAATGCTTGCATGTCCCTAAATTGTATGCTATCAATGAATAGAATACCTGCTGAATGATATAGAACTGTTTACATGCTTGAGTAAATAGAAGTGATTATACATGTCCCTGATTGTATGCTGAAACGAATGAATGAAAGGCAGTTATGCTGCTGAATGAATGATCGAAATGAGAAAAGCAGAGCTATGACTCTGTCGTTTGAATGAATGAAATAAAAAGGAGCTATTGACTCTGTTATACGAAAGAAGAGAAAAGACAGAATGATTGCTGATTGATAACTTGTGCATTGAATAATTTTATTTGATAGAATGGATAGTTCATGCATTGGTCTCGGACAACTTGTTAACAAGGTAATAGTCTCTCGACGATTCCTGGGCGCTGGGAATCGATCGGCCGGAGAGATTGTAATAGCACCCTGAGGTAAATGCTACAACTCGAAAATATTGTGTCTATTAGCGACGAGCAAAACCCAAGAGTCACAGCGGCTAATCATGGAAATGGAACCATGGGCCATCATATAGATATAATGTTGGTTAGTGTAGAGCTGAACCCTGAGCCGCAGCTGCTAGTATGCGCGTTATCAGTACAAAGCTGAATCCTTGGGACACAGCTGCTGGTCTACGCATGTATTAGTGCAGAGCTGAGCCTTGAGTCATAGCTGCTAATCGATGGCATGTATATAGAAAGTCTAATTTTGAGCTAACAGTGTCGAGACGAACAGGGAACATTGTATACATATATCATGTTTATGCTAATCTTTATCTTGTGCAGGGATGAACTGTCGGCTATGGGGTAAGAATCACTGAAATGTAATGTATATGTGTTGCTTAAGTTTTCTATATGAATTGCTTGTAGAGATTAATCCATTGTAAAGAAATGCTAGATCCTATTAAAGAAAATATAATATCCTGCTTAAGAGTTGCTTGAACAAAAGAAAAGATTATAACTCATGAAATACGTGCACACTGTGTTTCAAATGAACAGTCCCTTGTATGCTTGAAATAAATGAAATGAATGTGGCTTTTCAAGAGTGTTTTCAAAAGAGATGTAAAACTGACTCTGTATGCATGAAATGAACATAGGTAAAAATAGCAAGATCACATCACAAGAAACATTTTCTTACTAAATAAACAGTGATCGTTTCAGACAAATGTAGCCCTTTGTTCACAATCACCAGTATGCTGATATAACCCATCATTAGTCTGCACGTAGCTGCAGGACGCATCGAGAAGGATAGTCCGAAGCAATAGCCCGTACCTCATCTTAGGGGCCAGAAATCATAAAAGATGCCAAAAGATGGACATCTGTATGCAAATAGTTGGTTTTGTATATAAGGGGATGTAATATATGGAACGAGATCATTGTAATCTGTAACATTTCTGTGAGAATGTAAACATTGTATCATAGAAAATTAAGAGCTTGTAATCTGTTCAAATAAAATCAATAAAGAGAATTGTTTCTTGTTATCATGTGTTCAATTATATTCTGTAATGTGTCCGTTGTTGCTTTAAATATCTGCAAAATGTTTCTGCATATTGTCTACCTTGTCTTGTTACAGGTCTTAGCCTTGTGCAAGCGCAACTTAGGCTTGCACGGCATCATGCCCAATCGAGAACGAACGATCTTATAGAGTCCGAAGCGAGGACAAAAGGACTCTTGGGATCGGGGTGTGACAAAATGGTAATAGAGCAACACAATCCTCTGGCCAATTGTTGATTCGATTGAATTCGAAGATGTTCCCCTGATCGAAATTTTTTGCCTGCTTGATATCATCGATGAGATGATCATTCCATATAATAAGTCTGTAAATATTTTTATGATGCCGGCATATGTTTTATCGATTGATTGATTGAGATTGAAATGTTTATTGAACATGAGCTTTTGATACGAAATGAATCATGATTTCATGGATTAATGATGGCGAAGGATGAGGACTATCGCTGCTATGGATATTGTAAGTTTTTTTAAGTTTAAGGATGAAACTTCTTCTCGGTGGATAATTATGTAGTGCCCCGCTCCACGAAGGCACTAGATAAACAGAGAAATCGGATTGCTGGCTACAACAGACGATTGATCTGAGTGAGTGGACAAAGACTTATTTTATGATTCCCTTACGCCTAATAAGAATCTGAGTTTTTTGAATGAATGTTATTGCTAATAATAAGATGATAATCATTAAGTAATGCTTATAAGAGAATGCTCGCACGTCCCTAAATTGTATGCTATCAATGAATATAATGCCTGCAGAATGATATAGAACTGTTTACATGCTTTAGTAAATAGGAGTGATAACAATGTCCCTGATTGTATGCTAAAACGAATGAATGAAAGGCAGTTATGCTGTTGAATGAATGACCAAAATGAGAAAAACAGAGCTATGACTCTGTTGTTTGAATGAATGAAATAAAAAAGAGGAGCTATTGACTCTGTTATATGAAAGAAGAGAAAAGACAGAATGATTGCTGATTGATAACCTGTGTATTGAATAATTTTATTTGATAGAATGAATAGTTCATGCATTAGTCTCGGACAACTTGTTAACAAGGTAATAGTCTCTCGATGATTCCTGGGGTGCTGGGAATCGATCGGCCCGGGAGAGATTGTAATAGCACCCTGAGGTAAATGCTACACCTCGGGAATGTTGTATCTATTAGCGACGAGCTGAACCCAAGTGTCACAGCGGCTAATCATGGAAATGGAACCATAGACCATCATATAGATAGGATGTCGGTTAGTGAAGAGCTGAACCCTGAGCCGCAGCTGCTAGTATACATATTATCAGTACAAAGCTGAATACTTGGGACACAGCTGCTGGTCTACGCATGTATTAGTGCAAAACTGAGCCCTGATTCAAAGCTGTTAATCGATGGTATGCATATAGAAAGTCTGGTTTTGAGCTAACAGTCCAGAGACGAACAGGGAACATTGTATACATATATCATGTTTATGCTAATCTTTGTCTTGTGTAGGGATGAACCGTCGGCTATGGGTAAGAATCACTGAAAAGTGATATATATGTTACTTAAGTTTTCTATATGAATTGCTTGCAGAGATTAATCTATTCCAAAGAAATGCTAAGTTCCATTAAAAAAAAGATATAATATTCTGCTTGTCGTTGACCCTAAGAGTTATTTGAACAAAAGAAATGATTATGACTCGTGAAATACGCTGCGCACTGTGTTTCAAATGAACAGTCTCTTGTATGCTTGAAAGAAATGAAATGAACTGTGGCTTTTTAAAAGTGTTTTCAAAAGAGATGTAAACTAACTCTTTATGCATAAATAAACATAGGTAAAAAGTAGCAAGATCACATCACAAGAAACATTTTCTCACTAAATGAACAGTCTGCACACAGATGCAGAACGCATCGAGAAGGATAGTCCAAAGCGATAGCCCGTGCATCATCCTCAGGAGCCAGAAATCAGAAGAGATGCCAAAAGATGGACATCTGTATGCAAAGAGTTGGTTTTGTATATAAGGGGATGTAATGTATGGAACGGGATCATTATAATCTGTAACATTTCTGTGAGAATGTAAACATTGTATCAGAGAGAATTGAGAGCTTGTAATATGTTCAAATGAAATTAATAAAGAGAATTATTTCTTGTTACCATGCATTCAATTATATTCTGTAATGTGTCCGCTGCTGCTTCAAATATCTGTAATATGTTCCACTGTATATTGTTTATCTTGTTTTGTTACAGGCCTTGGCCTTGTGCAAACGCAACTTAGGCTTGCACGACATCACGCCCAAGCGAGGACGAACGGTCTCACAGAGTCCGAAGCGAGGATAAAAGGACTCTGCGGGATCGGGGTGTGACAATGTAAACCTCTTTGGTACCCCTTGGGGGGTCCTCCGAATTAACCACATATGTCTTGCTTGAATCATTTCCAATGCTAGACCCAACCAACGGACCTCCATGTTGAGATGAAGTTGTAAGTGGCATCTGTTTCGAGCAACGTCATGTGCTCGTGTCATTGATGTAATGCTCCGAACCGCAAGATGCCTTATGATGGATGGTTGATTCGATGAAGACTTATTGGACTTGGGAATATGCAAAGGATCGCTTGGAAGGCTATGCGATCGTGGCGGGAATCGTCTTTTGAAGTGAGTAGTATTGAACCCTTCAAAGATCTTTTAGCTTCACGCTTAAAATAAAGGATGAGTGTGCTATGTTTCTTGTTGGGTTGCTCAATAATACCTTGCATAAAATTTAGAAAGATAATGAAAGATAAATAATCACATGACCCGAAAGCTGTTGCGAATTATTTTATGAATTGTATGTTGCGTGCTTTGTAATGAAATACGTGACAGGTGAAGGAAAAGTCCCAAATACTTGGGCGGTGAGTATGTCGAGCATCAGCTCGATGAACGTATACAAAAACAGATGCTAAGTCCCAAAAATTGGGCGGTAAGTACATTGAGTATCGGTAAGAAAGATGTATGGTATCAAAGATGTGGAAAAGAGATTGGGTAACAACATTCTATTATCCCGTCGTCGATGTAGAATGTTGATTACACCAAGACCCTGGAATGAGAAAGATGACAATACGAATGAGAAAGATGGCAATATGAATAAGAATGGTGGCTAAATTACGTAGTTTTTCTTATCATGCATGTAACGCCCCAGTCCCAAATATGTAGTACTAGGATACATATACATGTCAGCTACGTATCAAATGGACTCCAGCCCAGCTCGAATACGGATATGTCTAAGATAGGGTCTAGAATGGCAAGCCAACTATATCTCAATCCACAGATAATAATCTCAAGCAGGAACCATTGCAATAATGCTGATCAAATAATAATACACTGATGCCACTTGAATATAAATACAAGAATAGATTATTTGTAGTAAGGTTGGCTAGACCTTAATACAATCACCTGAACAAGCTCATAACAGAAAGTAAGCTTGTAAAACTAGGCTATACAGCTGAAGATGTCATCATAAAATATAAAAGATGAAAGAATGATAAAATATCACTATCGATACATGAATATGGGAGATATCATCGTCCACAAATCTATCCTTCTATTTTAGCAATCTCAACAAATACCTGTAAAAAAACCAACAATAACCTGGAGAGATCACCAGGTCCTCAGGGGACTAGCAAGACACATAATATACAAGCCTACTTTGACAGTTTAAACATGTAATGAAAATAGGAAACAACTACTAGAAATAGGATAAAGATCACATGGAAGAACTCTATAGAACATGATATGTCATATGAAAAGTAATAATGAAAATGACTACAAATAAATCGAATGACCGTAGCCCTGCCGTAGTACTCCCGGTCCTATAGCTAGTAGCCCTGCCGTGGTACTCCCTAACTATAGTAAGTCTCTATCGTAGCCCTGATGTGGGTCTCTTGAGTCGAGAGTGGTCAAGTAGTCGATCCTAGTATCGGTAGAGGGTCAAGTCAAGGTGACATGAATACGAGATCAAGTCAAGTCAAGACGCTCAAGTAAATAGCGCTATCGAAGTCCTGTGTGAAGATATAACTAAGGGTGACAATAAGTGATAACAAACCAGAGACAGAAAAATAAATCATGGAAAGATATCAAATATGGAAAAGTAAAGGAGACGTGAACAAGAAAGAATAATAAGAACATGCATGTAAATAACTGTACAAAGTTTAGCAAGGTGTACTTGCCTGGAGTTTTTCCAATCTGTGTTGAGACTTCAGTACCAAAGTCTAACCGAACTATCCATGAACCAATGAATCATACTCCATGCAATATCTATCAACCCCAAATCACAAACAAATATATATTATTTACTAAATATAAGTATGACTAACCCCTCCTACCTAGAAAGCTTGGGTCGTTCTAAGTCGTGTGATACCTATGTCACCTAGGCCATTTATTAATCATACCATCTAGGACTAGGTTACACTTGTCTCAATGATCTTATTCGTTAATAATATGGATTACAAACTCTAGGTTCAAATATTAAGTTTGTATCTCGTAATTCGTACAACGAAACCTACGATGCACGAATCAAGACAAGATGATCAACCACAAGGTTAATAATCTTATCTTAGCGATCTATACGATCACTTTGTCAATTTTAGCGATATAAGATCACTGGAATTGACTGATCTAAGTTTCGACGTACGGATTCCGAAATACAAACATAATATACATTAATAACTTACTATATATGGACTAACCATATACAGACCTTAATAATATTATTTAAACCAAAATTATTCATATTGACTACTCTACTTAACATAACATATATAGTATTAAATCTCCATATAAAAGTTATACATTATTAACATAAAAATATTATTTTTAATTCTGGAAAATATTTATAAATATTCTATAATAATAAACAATATATTTTATACATAAAAAATATGTGTATAATTTTTGTATTGATTCTACAACATTATTCTTGGACTTGGTATACGATTTGAGGCCCGAAAGAGTAAGTAATAAAAAATATTAAATTCTGGAAAAATTATATAAATTAGTTAAATAAGGGTTTCAACACTAAACCTTACAAACAAGTATTTTAGTAGAGATTTATGAAGTTTTGACACTTTTGGACACAAGGAAAGCAGAATTTTTCGGAGTTCAGTGACATGACAAAATGTCATAAATTTTTAAAAATGGCAAAGGGATGCGAAACCTAACTTTTAGATATGCGTTGAAAAAGTCTCGACGTCTAGATTCTGAATAAAATATAAAAAGGTTAGGAACTGACCTTAAATAGGTAAAAAATGGCTCGCAACAGAATTCGTCGATTTTGGACACCCTGTCGTAGATTCGACGCCACAGACAAACCGCTTGAAACTAGGGGATCCGACGATTAGAGGTTGGAGTATACACATAGAAGTAACTTTTAGTTTTAGTTTGAGGAGAAACAGATGAGAAAAAGTAGATGAAATCTAGTCTACAAGTCGACAAACCTGCTGTGATAAATTCAGCATAAGTTCGGTCGACTTCGGGTGCCTTCCGCGCCTCGTATCGACCAACTTAGGTGCTGAGGCTTTTAGAGAAGGTGTCGGGATGTTAGAGGAAGGTCTTGGAAAGGTTTTGAGGTGGTAGAAGGGTTAGATGTGGTCGGAAAGATGGATTTCTGGTGGTTGGAATCAAAAGTACGAAAATAGAGAAGAAATTGGGGGGGGGGGGTTTGTTTTAATAAAAATTAGTACAGGGCGGGAGCTCCCGAAGATAGTGGAGTATGAGCTCCCTTCTGGGGAGGTGCTTACCCAGAATGTAGAGTATGAATGGGTTCCGCCTACCTGTTCACGCTGTTCCTGTTTCGGGCATCTGGCCAGTGCTTGCTTAGAGGCTGGCCCTCCGGTGGAGCCTTGTATTCCGCCTAGTGAAGTCCCCGAAGCACCATGTGATATGGATTTCAGAGATGATAGCGGAGTGGTAGTCGTGGAGGAGGAGGTTACTAATCAGGGGAGTGATGTCGGTTTGAGCCTCGTTGTATCTACCCAACTTGCTCCTGCGGGTGGGGTGGTATCTACTGGCCAGGGGCCGAGTAGTATAGTTACCAGAAGTATGGTTGCTACGGAGACTGAGGTACGAGGTGAGGGTGGTTCGGCTGAGGGCAGGTTTACTGTAGAAAGAGACGTGCGGCCGGCCTGCTGCGTGATGGCCCCTCCATAATGGAGGGATGTACCACAGACAGAGAGGAGGTGGTGTGTGTTGACAATCCTGCCTGGGCGTTGGTGTTATCTCAGGTCGTTCTCCATCAGACGGTTCCGACTGGTATGGATGAGGATCCTTTAGCGACGGATGCGGCACCTTCCCCAGGTGCCGTTCCGGGAGTTTCTCAGGGGGCCCCCACCTCTCATTAATTAATGGCCATTATCGCCTGTAATATGAGGGGGGCGTGTTCGCTAGGGAGGTGGAGAGAGATATGTGGGGTACTCCACAGAAAGAAGTGTGACATTTCTGTTATCTTAGAATCCAAGATCAAAGGGGAGAAGACCCTTACTCGGTGGACTCCTTCTCATTGGGCCCAGCTGCACAACCTGGCCCTTTGTGACATGGCCAGGATTTGGGTTTGCTGGAACTCGAAGAGTTGGGATAGCGACTTGATATTGATGACGGAGCAGTTGATTGCCATCTCCTTCGTGAACAAAGGTGGCTTCCGGTTCTTACTGGGGGCGGTCTACGGCCACAATGACAGAAGGAGAAGGGAGTCACTTTGGAGGGACATCTCACGTGTTTCCGATGTTGCTTAGTCGTCGTGTCTCCCTCTGCTCTTGATCGGGGACTTCAACGGTCTTATGCATCATGGGGATAAGCTGGGTAGTCGTCCGGTTCCAGATTCTATCCTCTATGATTTTCAGAGATGTCTCCTTCTTGCAGGGCTGCGGGAGCTGTCTCGATCAGGCTTCATCTGGACTTGGCACAACAAAGCAACTCACAACAGGATTGCTTGTCAGCTTGATCGAGCTCTGGCAACAGGGAGTGGTTCCGTCACTTCCCCAACTCTTCGGCTGAGGGTCTGGCAGCTGGGACGAGCGATCACTCCCCCATCAGGGTTGGCTTCTCTGCTCGATCTCTTGGGAAGTCCCGTCCGTTCAGTTATAACAACAGTTGGTATCTCTCGGAAGGCTACCTGGAGGCTGTCGCAGAGGGCTTGTCTAATGGTCAAGAGGGGACGGCTCAATTTCGATTGGTTCGTCGACTCAAGGCCACGAAGAGGGCTCTCAGGAGTTGGGTGCAGGGGTTGCCCAAGTCTACACTAGAAGATAAGGAGGCTGAGTTGAGATCTTTGCAGCAGGATTTGCAAGCTGACTTGTTTAATTGAGATCTGGCGGCTAGAGAGAAGGAGCTGATTGGAGAAGTCAACATTCTGAGGCTGCAGAAGGAAATTAGCTCGGCCCAGCGAGCCAAATATTTTTGGCTGAAGGATGGAGACCGGTGTTCCAAGTTCTTTTATGACGTTATCCGGACTAGACAGAATCAGAATCACATATCCCAGCTTCTTGATGCGGATGGCACTCAGGTGGGGACGCCGGCTGAGATACAGGGCGAGGCTGTCAGGTACTAATCTGATTTATATTTCCAGACTGACTACATGTTCGTGTTCCCAGAGGTTGTTACGAAGCGGTTGGTGACTCCATTTGGGAATATCATCCTTCTTGCCCCTGTCATTTTGGAGGAGGTGGAATCTATTGTCAAGGGGGCGGACCCCAACAAGGCCCCTGGTCCAGATGGCTTCAGCAGTGGTTTCTTCAAGCGCCATTGGGATATACTGAAGCTTCAGGTAGTGGAGGTGGTCCAGGAGTTCTTCACTAAGGGAAAGCTTTTGAAGGAGCTGAATCACACTTTCCTGACCTTGGTGCCTAAGAAGGAGGGCGCGACAGCATTGGCGGATTTCAGACCTATTGCATGTTGTAATTATCTTTACAAGATAATTACGCACCTTATGTGTCGACGGATGGAGGGAATCATGCAGGACTTGGTTTCTCCTAACCAGGCTGCGTTCATCAAGGGGAGGTCGATTGCAGAGCATAGCCTCCTGGCACATGAGATGGTGAGGGGATTCAGCAGACCTGGTGGGGAGAAAGCTTGTGTTAAACTGGACCTGAGGAAGGCATATCATATGGTCAATCGTGACTTCCTATGCCATCTGATGTCTGCCATGGGATTCGCGGATCACTGGATTGCGTTGATCAGGGAGTGCATCACGTCCCCTACCTTCTCAGTTCTCATCCAGGGCGTTTCTTACGGGTATTTCCAGAACAACCGTGGGCTGAGGCAAGGTGACCCATTGTCCCCTTACCTGTTCACGCTTGTGATGGAATACTTTACTTGTTTGATGGACCTGGCAGTGCACCGTAGACGGCTGGTGCCTTTGTTTCGGAGGATGGACCCTCCAGTTACCCACCTTATTTATGCTGATGATCTACTGGTCTTCATCCAGCCTTCGACGATGGAGTTGCAGACGCTTGCGGGTATTATGGAAGATTTGAAGTCCTTCTCGGGTCTCCAGCTGAACAGGGATAAGAGTCGGGTCTACTTCAGTTCCCGGTGTTCCCAGAAGGAGGAGCGGACTGATGTCCTGGGTATCACGAGGAGTGATCTTCCGGTGCGTTATTTAGGAGTGCCCCTCACAGTCAATTATGCATAGGATCAGGACTGCCAGGGCCTGGTAGAGTATGTCCAGCGGAGAGTAGAAGGCTGGCAAGCCGTCGGTCTGTCTTTTGGCGGACGCATAGAGCTGATCAGATCTATGATCTCGGCTGTGGCCCAGTTTTGGCTACAGTCCATCCTCCTTCCGGTGGCCACTATTCGGCGAGTGGAGCGTCTTTGTGCTGATTTCCTTTGGAGGGGGGTATGCATGCGATCTCGTGGGAGCAGCTCTGTCGTCCCAGGAAGGAGGAAGGTATGGGGCTCCGGCCGTTGCTGGAGATCAGGGAGGCCTCTGCGCTCAAGTTGGCCTGGAGATTCGTTAGCGGGGGGTCTCTTTGGGCGGACTGGATGCACAGCAGATACGTGAAGTAGGGTAATTTTTGGACGTGTTCTCCTGATAACAACCATTCTGTCACGTTCAAGACTGTCCTGAGACACGGGGGTGTGCTCAAGTCTGCTATCCGGAGGGTCATGAAGGATGGGTCGGGCACGGACCTCTGGCGGGACCCTTAGATTGATCGGCGTTCGTTGCTAGACATTAGGGGATCCCCGACTCGCACGGAGGACAGGCGAGGTCTGACGTGTAGTCGAATCTTACGAGATGGAGAGTGGAGGCCGGAATCTTATCAATACACTGAGGAGATGGGAGGGTTCATTATGTCTACAGTCATTGATCCGGCTTTGCCTGCGGATCGGTAGATTTGGGAGCCGCCTGGAGCATCGTCGGGCTCGTGGGAGTTCCAGTTCCGTAGTTGCTACAATCTTATCCGGTACACTTTTCCTCTGAGTTCTGATTACGAGTTCGTCTGGTGTAAGGGTCTGGCCAGAAAGATGCAGTTGTGTGTTTACAAGCTTCTTCTGGGTCGCCTCTTGACGAGGGATCGCCTGAGTTCTTTTGGAGTGCCAGTACCGGACCCAAAATGTGTGCTTTGCTGTTTGGAGCCTGAGTCTATTAAACATATCTTTTTCGAGTGCACTCTGGCATGGCAGATATGGTCGGAGCAGAGTCGGGTATTGGGAGTGTACGCCTCTGGTAAATACATTGGGGACATCATCCCGGTGATACGAGATAGTAGGGGTCAAGGTCAGGACTGGTTCCGTACAGCTAGAGTTCGTCTGGCGGCTTCGGTTTGGCATGTTTGGCGGGAGCAAAACCGCCAGATCTTTGAGGGACTAGTCACACCTCCGGTTGGCATTCTCCATAACATTGAGTTTGATGTGAACGCTATGGAGAATGGATGAGTGAGTGAGTGGGAGTCCCACTCAGTTTGTATGTTGTATGATTATGGCTTTTCATTTGGAATAAAAATTTACCTTTTTCCAATATATATATATATATATATATATATATATATATATATATATATATATATATATATATATATATATATATATATCGAAAATCCTAGATGGGAGAGATTCACTTGAGGGGAATGACGTAAGGATAGAGTAGAATTTGATTTGGTGGGATTTGATTGCCTATTTTAAAAGATACACCAATTCTATCTCCTAGGATTTAAATTGGGTCCAAAATAGGAAAGTTGTTATAGGATTTGATTTAAATTAGATTTAATTAATGTGGCTGTATATTAATCCACAAAAAATCAATCTAAAATAGGTGTAAGAGATTAGGGCACCCTATAATAGGATATACGAACCCTACTTGCACTAGTTTTGGGTCGGTGATATTTTTGTGATCGATTTGAGTCCAATATGTCTATAGTTTCGACTTGTGTGCCATTTAAAAATAAATAGCACAAAAAAACTCAATTGAGTGGCACAACATTGGCATGTGCATCGTAAACTCAAAATGGATCAAAATTATATATTGGGTCAAGTGATTTGGATCGAAGTTGGACCTTAATTGCTATTTGGAAAGCTAGTCAAATTTTTACGTAGAGACTAAAATGACTATTTTATCCCTAAAATTGTACATGAAAAATATAGCACGAGAAAATATGCTTGGGTGGGACATGATATATCAAATTGAAGGTGAACTCGTCTACTTCAAAACTCATAAAGAATGTTTCGAAATATTGGCATTTCTTGTGCTCCAAAAATCAAAGCTAAGTAAAACTACATCTATAGTCTTAATTAAGAATTAAATATAATCTAATAAATAGAAATATTATAAAAAAATAATACCCAAAGTCAGGGTCCTCACAATCTATCCACCTTAAAATAATTTCGTCCTCGAAATTAAAATAAGGCTCACTAACGAAGAACCATGCTAGCGTAACTAGGAATAGTTCAAGGGATACACTAGATCACTATGGTATCTCCTAATAACTCAAGTAATAATCAATCCTAAACAATTTGGTTTTGTAACATCTCTATCTTAAAACTATAGATGGTTATTTCTAGTCGCTCTTCTTAGTACTGACGGTCTTGCAATGATCTTGTTGAAGGCTTATCCTCCTACCATATATATTATCACAATTATATAAGTCTCATTTCACCTAACCAAGCTAAGTGATACCTACCAATCCGTCTAATCCTAACTTTACAACTGACATGGTATAATAGTAAATGGGTTGGGTTAGGCTATGTCTATATTCTTCTTGTAAAGGGTCAATCATTATACTAAAACTACCACTCTATTCTTGATCGAGTGACTACTATAAGGACATAACCTAGTATGATCATATATTTATTTCTATACTGATGACGTCTACCCACCTTTGGTCACACTACTCCATCAAACACATGCTACCTAAAAATTTTGTAACCCTTTCATACTAGTTGCAAAAATTACTACCACTAAATATCTGTGGCATATGACATCTCTAATCTTCTCATATCTATCAAGCAATCAAAATTCAATGAACAAACAAATTTATAATATAACTTAATAATTTTTGATAAATTTTATAAAACATGATCATTTGTTACTCTGAAATACGAAGGGATGAGAAGCAATGGCACGAGAAAACAAAGGAAGAATAGTCGAGAGCAAATACGAAGTTCAAGGACGATAGAAAAATTTCTAAAAGAATTGTCAAGGCAGTTATGGATTAAAATTCCTAAGAGTTTAGTCATGTTCGCAGGCCCGCTCGGTACTGTAACGTAACCGAAACGGCTAACTCGACTTGCATGGGCCACCAAAAAAAATATGTAACGCCCCAGTCCCAAATACGTAGGACTAGGATACGTATACACGCCAGCTATGTATCAAGTGGACTCCAGCCCAGCTCGAATACGTATAAGCTGTCAAAGATAGGGTCTAGAATGACAAGTCAACTATATCTCAATCCACAGATAATAATCTCATGTAGGAACCGTTGCATTAATGATGATCAAACAATAATACATTGATGCCACTTGAATATAAATACAAGAATAGATAATTTGTAGTAAGGTTGGCCATACCTTAATACAATCACCTGAACAAGCTCATAACAGAAAAGAAGCTTGTAAAACTAGGCTATATAGCTGAAGATGTCATCATAAAATGTAAAAGACGAAAGAATAATAAAATATTACTATCGATACCTGAATACGGGAGATATTATCGTCCACAAATCTATCCTTCTATTTTAGCAATCTCAACAAATACCTGGAAGAAAACCAGCAATAACCTAGAGAGATCACCAGGTCCTCAGGGGACTAGCAAGACACATAATATACAAGCCTACTTTGACAGTTTAAACATGCAATAAAAATAGGAAACAACTACTAGAAATAGGATAAAGATCACATGGAATAACACTATAGAACATGACATGTCATATGAAAAGTAATACTGAAAATGACTATAAATAAATCAAGTGACCGTAGCCCTGCCGTGGTACTCCCGGTCCTATAGCTAGTAGCCCTGCCGTGGTACTCCCTAACTATAGTGAGTCTCTATCGTAGCCCTGATGTGGGTCTCCCGAGTCGAGAGTGGTCAAGTAGTCGATCCAAGTATCGGTAGAGGATCAAGTCAAGGTGACATGAATACCAGATCAAGTCAAGTCAAGACGCTCAAGTAAATAGTGCTATCGAAGTCCTGTGTGAAGATATAACTAAGGGTGACAATAAGTGATAACAAACCTGAGACAAAAAATAAATCATGGCAAGATATCAAATATGGAAAAGTAAAGGAGACATGAACAAGAAAGAATAATAAGAGCATGCATGTAAATAACTGTACAAAGTTTGGCAAGGTATACTTACTTGGAGTTTTGTCCAATCTGTATTGAGACTTCAGTACCAAAGTCTAACCGAACAATCCATGAACCAATGAATCATACTTCATGCAATATCTATAGACCCCAAATCACAAACAAATATATATTATTTACTAAATATAAGTATGACTAACCACTCATACTTAGAAAGTTTGGGTCGTTCTAAGTCGTGTAATACCTATGTCACCTAGGCCATTTATTAATCATACCATCTAGAACTAGGTTACACTTGTCTCAATGATCATTATTCGTTAATAATATGGATTACAAAGTCTAGGTTCAAATATTAAGTTTGTATCTCGTAATTCGTACAACAAAACCTACGATGCACAAATCAAGACAAGATGATCAACCACAAGGTTAACAATCTTATCTTAGCGATCCATACGGTCATTTTGTCAATTTCAGCGATATAAGATCACTGAAATTGACTGATCTCAGTTTTGACGTACAGATTTCAAAATACAAACATAATATACATTAATAACTTACTATATATGGACTTACCATATATAGACCTTAATAATATTATTTAAACCAAAATTAGTCATATTGACTACTCTACTTAATATAACATATATAGTATTAAATCTCCATATAAAAGTTATATATTATTAACATGAAAATATTATTTTTATTTTTGAAAAATATTTATAAATATTCTATAAGAATAAACAATATATTTTTTACATACAAAAATTTGTGTATAATTCTTGTATTGATTCTACAACATTATTCCTGGACTTGGTATACAATTTGAGGCCTGAAACAGTAAGTAATAAAAAATATTAAATTCTGGAAAAATTATATAAATTAGTTAAAATAAGGTTTTCAACACTAAACCTTACACAACAAGATTTTAGTAGAGTTTTATGAAGTTTTGACACTTTTGGACACAAGGAAAGCAGAATTTTTCGGAGTTTGGTGTCACGACAAATGTCATAAAATTTTAAAAATAGCAAACGAATGCGAAACCTAACTTTCAGTTATGCGTCTGAAAGGTCTCGACGTCTAGATTCTGAATAAAAATATAAGAAGGTTAGGAACTAAATTTAAATAGGTGAAAAATGGTTCGCAATAGAATTCATCAGTTTTGGACACCCTGTCGTAGATTTGACGCCACGGACAAACCACTTGGAACTAGGGGATCCGACAATCAGAGGTTGGAGTATACACGTAGAGTTAACTTATAGTTTTGGTTTGAGGAGAAACAGATGAGAAAAAGTAGATGAAATCTAGTCTACAAGTCGACTAACTTGCTGTGATGAATTCAGCACAAGTTCGGTCGACTTCGGGTGCCTTCCGTGCCTCGTATCGACCAACTTAGGGGCTGAGGCTCCTCGAGAAGGTGCCAGGATGTTAGAGGAAGGTCTTGGGAAGTTTTGAGGTGGTAGAAGGGTTGGAGGTGGTCGAAAAGATGGATTTCTGGTGGTTGGAATAAGAAGTGCGAAAATAGAGAAAAAATTAGAGGATGCTCGGTTTTAATAGAAAATATAAATATAAGAAGTGTTCGAAATCCTTGATGGTAGAGATTCACTTGAGGGGAAAGACGTAAGGATAGAGTAGAATTTGATTTGGTGGGATTTTATTGCCTATTTTAAAAGATACACCAATTCTATCTCCTAGGATTTAAATCGGGTCCAAAATAGAAAAGTTGTTATAGGATTCGATTTAAATTAGATTTAATCAACGTGGCTGCATATTAATCCACAAAAAATCAATCTAAAATAGGTGTACGAGATTAGGGCACCCTATAATAGGCTCTACAAACGCTACTTGCACTAGTTTTGGGTCGGTGATATTTTTGTGATCTATTTGAGTCCAATATGTCAATAGTTTCGACTTTTGTGCCATTTAAAAATAAATAGCACAAAGAAACTCAATTGAGTGGCACACCATTGGTATGTGCATCGTAAACTCAAAATGGATCAAAACTATATACTGGGTCAAGTGATTTGGATCGGAGTTGGACCTTAATTGCTATTTGGAAAGCTAGTCAAATTTTTACGTAGAGACTAAAATGACTATTTTACCCCTAAAGTTGTACATAAAAAATATATCATGAGAAACATGCTTGGGTGGGACATGATATATCAAATTGAAGGTGGACTCGTCTACTTCAAAACTCATGAAGGATATTTCAAAATATTGGCATTTCTTGTGCTCCAAAAATTAAAGCTACGTAAAACTACATCTATAGTCTTAATTAAGAATTAAATATAATCTAATAAATAGAAATAATATAAAAAATAATTCCCAAAATCAGGGTCCTCACAATGCATTATATGTTTTCTTCATAGATAAGTTACATATACTTGCATGGTCATGGACAACATGTGCACAAGGTAGTTCCTAGAACGGTACTCCGCGGCCACGGACCCGGTTCATCCTAAGGGGAACAAGGATGGTGTCGACGTACTGACATCGGAATTTTGGGACTTTCAGTGTGGGCTTGCAACCGCACACTGAAAGGGGCGCCAAAATCCTATGGTGCTGAAGTAGTAGCACGGTGATTAGGAAACCTCCTATAGGCTCGTAACCCATCTGGAGTTAGCCTTTCACCAGTAATATGAAGTCCAAGATGGTGTGTCACTAGTGACCTTCATATAGATAGGTCAAGTGCTAATGATGTCTTATGCAGGCAGAGTAAGTTATTACTCAATTACAGGAAAGGATGTTGGCTGTTGGTAAGCTTCACCTGAACGATGATAAATATATTGAATTATGATATTGTTCCTAACAATGTCTTATGCAGGCAGAGTAAGTATTATAAATGTACAGGGATGGCTGAACGACCGTGGGTAAGAAATCACCAAAGGGTGATATTATATTGCTTTATATTTTGTTGGCTAAGAATGATATGTATGCTTTGCTTCTGTCGGATATGAACTACTAAATGACCCTAAGGCAACGAGAAAGTTCACTTTTAATAATGTTCCCAAATATGATTACTTTGTGTTATCTTCTTAGGTGAGTTGGGCCAGCACCGCTCGCCAGTGCATAGATAATGTACTGACCCACGTTTGTGGGCATTTTATAGGTGCTCGTACATGGGAGAAATCGTTTGGTTAGTGCTTGGCATCGATGAATCGGATGAGTGTGCAGAAGCTCTTCTTTCAAGACGATATCTTCTGCTATACGGGACATAATGTATGGAACAGTTTAACTCAGATGAATTAGTGAGATTGTAAGCAAAAGTCATCATATTCGGTTGTAAAAGCCTAAATGGCAAGTATTTCAGTTGGTTGTTCAAATGTCATGTAATCTGTTGTAAACTCTGTATTCGGCTGCAAGTCTTGTAATCGATTTCAAATATCAATAAAGAGATACTTTTCTTCATATCTTGTTGTGACTTTAATTATCTGCTTGGTTTTACTACACTATTGTTGAATTCTGAGAAATACCAGGAACTATAATGGTTTTGCCTTGTACAAGTGCAACCTACACTTGTACGGCATCACGCCAAGTGGCTAGATTTTGATCCTCCGGAATCGGGCGTGACATAATGGTATCTGAGCACGGCTTTACATCCTTGGATTTTTATTCGATTTTGTTTCAAATCAAGTTGCTCTTATGATGACTCAAAGTTGCTTCCACGAGTATTCAAAGTTGCTTCCGCGATTACTCAAAGTGCTTCCGCGATGAATCAAAGTTGCTTCTGCGATAACTCAAATTGCATCCATGATTATTCAGTGTTGGTTCCAAATTATCCTAAGTTGTTTCCTTTGAATGAAAGTTCATTGATTCTCCTGACCGCTCACTGGGTGTTCCATACAATAAGTATAAATATGTGGGCTGTGAATTGTGTATGCAGTAATTAATTCTTAATGATACCAAAACGAATAACAATGATGCGATACAATAATAAGTTGGTATGTATGATGGATGTCTTATGTGTGGGATTCATAGAAGTCGATTGTTATACAGCAATCGACTGTGGGTGATGGCATGGTATGTTAGAATAGAATGTGCATAGATTTCAGTGAATGGGAATCGACAGAATCTTGAGTCGGTATTTGTGGTCAGCATAACCACTACGGGATGGATTGTCCATATTGGACGTTGGTTTCATACGAAGAGAATATTGTGTCGAAAATTGCTTGATCTCTGAGTGGTATATTGCATATACCCTCGTCGTGATGAGATGTCCCCTGACCCTGTTCGTAGCATAGTGATGCTTTACTTGTAAGGTATGGGGTGGTATTGAATCGTAGATGAGATTACGATTGATGCATGTCGGCTAGGTGTGTGCCTTGATGATTGAGTTCGGATAAACTCGTTAAGAGATTTTTATGTATTCAGATGAACCATCGCTAGTCTCTGATGGGTAGCAGTATGCTGGGTAATGAGAATTGAGAATACGAAATGAATGCATTGGTTTGGAATGGTACGGGTTATAGATTCAGGCGATAACTTGAATCAGTTGGGTAAAAGGATTGTAGGCTCAGTAATGATGGTGGGGTGTTGCTATCAAAAGATTTTGGTAGAATAATATGGACCGAATATGGAATATTGTTCGAATTGGGTAAATGAATTGCATGTTGAACATCGACAAATTGATGGTGATGTTAGGCGCTTAATGAGATGTTGCGGATGATTAAGAAGATGCAGAGAATTGCATCAGCGACCAAAAAGTTTGAGAATGGACTTGAGGAAATAGATGACTTTGAACATATGCAGTTGTGCTTAAGAGAATTTGACGTGTTCCAAATTAACAAGTTATGGCTCTTGACTATTTTGAGGCATAAAGAAATGAACACTTGTCCCTTGATGCATGAAAGAGTAGATATTCCTTACGAGAGTTTGATGGCTGGAATACAAATAAATATTGATGTGCAGTAATACGTAATAGACCATATCGGTGGATGATGTTGTCGCATGAATAACGAGTTTGGGTGGAATATAGAATTATTGGATTTTAACTTAGCAATGAGTTATGTTGTATTTACTAGATGACCGATACACGGATGCTGGATAATTGGTGTCACAGAGATTGGATAGGTATATAGACAGTAAATCTTCTTATCGAATCACGAGGAGATGATGCAAACGAATATTGATGGTTCACGTGAATTGCTAAGGGAGGACCGTATTTGGTGCTAGCAAAAATTCTTAAAGGATGCTTTCAAAAGAAATACGATTATACAGTTGTCTTATTTTGTTGGTTAAAGAGTACAGACCGTATCGATGATCAAAAATGTGGGAATTGAATATGTCGCAAGGAGACCGAAAGAGAGATATCATAAATAATAGACTATTAAGGTAACGATGTTTGATTATGACTCAGAATAGTTGGCTGATTGAATAAACACAATTTGAGTACGATATGATAATGCAAGTCGGACTGAGCAGATGATGTTGCATCTATGCAAATGAAAAACTGAATAATTGGATGTTCGATTGAGAAAATTTATATGATGGCTTCGAGATTGACCCATAAGAATTGTTGGATAGATTTTGTCGGTTGCGGGTAAGTCTAGAATGAGACTTTGTTGGGTATAGCCCGAGGATGAGTACGGGTAGAAAGACTTGACCCTAGAATGTCAGTTGGTTGCCTAGAATGTCGGTTTGTTGCCTAGAGTGTCGGTTGCTTGCCTAACTTTCAGATTTATTGGCTATGATATTCAGTTGTTGAACTTGGGAATAAGTCCATGAGACTGGGGTGGTATCCCACGTCCCTTAGATTGGTCGGATTATAGATTGTCCTTGAGATAAGATAGAGTTGTCCTTATGATAAGAGTTGGTTGCCTCTAAGATAAGAGATAAGTATGTCCCTGATAGCTATCCATCTCAGATGAGTTAGCTGAATGTATGGTTTAGCTTAGATTAGCTGACCGTAGAGACTTGACTGAATGCTAAGTTGACTGTTGGAGACTCGTAGGATGTCCCTATTGGACGAAGTGACAGATCATGTTGGCTTCGGAACTTGGTTGCCTTAATTCAAAATTTGTTAGAACTGGTGGGATTGTTATGGTTGGTTGGTTAAATCACATTGAGCTGCGCAAATTGTTGGTAGTCGCCTTGAGACAGTCGGAATAACTTTATTGATGGACACTCAGATCGGAATTGAGAATAAGTATAACACGGGATGGACTTGTGCATGTAGTCAAAATTGACGAGAATGAATGCAATTTTAAAATCTGTCATGCCCAGAACCAAAATACTGGCAAGTAGGGATGGACCAGGCCAGCTACGTATTCTAAAGTACTCCAGTAACCCGAAATAACGTATAAGCTGTATAGATAAGGGAGTTACTACTACAATCCAACAGTCAATGCTAGGTCAAGCAATCCTCGGTATCTCAATCACAGGCAATTATGCAAAGAACAAGAAGTATGATCATCAGACATAAAATAGTAAAGCGTCCCAAACTATATATACATGGATGTCATGAAGCTAGTAATACAAAGTGAAGAACTAGCAAGAGTAATAGTCATACATGATAAGCTCTAGCTATAGTCTAGAACACGCAAATCATGTTTAGGCCCGTAGGCTAAATGTTAAGATCCAAAACACGAGCTAAATACGTACTCGGAGGCTAAATGCCACAAAATAATAATGTACATAACTAGTAGGATGATGATATAGGAAAACCTACTAAGATACTTTGGTGTTCCGGGTAGTCACCGTCGAGTAGATGGTACGGAAGATCCTTCGGGCTCCTCTATCAAATCTGGCCAAACAAAACCAGTAGGGTCAGACCCCCAATAGCAAGAACCACAAAGGAAGCCAAACTATGAACTAAAACCAGCAATAACTAACATAGCAATGGATAGAGATAGAAATAAGTAAATACAAATCGAGACTCATGTATTACCAATGCACTCATCTCGATAATAGAAAAGACAATAAGCAAAGCAACATGGAGCATAGAGTAAATAATATGTGACATAATGTAAATTGTAGACATGTGAATTAAACGGGAGCATGTGAACATGTGACATAAACTGAACAATGTAAGAGAAATAGTATATGTGAGCATGTAAGATAACTGGAACATGTGAGCATGTTAGATAACTGGGACATGTGAGCATGTTAGATAACTGAGACATGTGAGCATGTTAGATAACTGGAACATATGAGCATATAAGGACAATATAGAACGACAAATGAAAAGATGACTTAGAAACTATTTCGGAACCCAAGTTACAACCCGTAAACCAAACAAGGACCGTGGTTGTAACCCTTCTCCTGAACAGAACTTAGTCTCTAATCATTTACCGGCAAAAGTAATGCATAAATAATGATGTATTAAAATAAACAAATCCGGACACTGCCTAGACAAAACTAGACTAGACTGGACTCCATACAACAATCACGGCCAAGCAATGAGTACGGCTTTATACATTAGCTAACTAGGGTTATCACAATCCTAATTACTGACAAGATGCAGTTGAGATATTTTTTGCAGTCACAAGCCCTGCAGACTATCCAGGTTATCTAGGCGAGGTTACAAGAGTTACCAAAAATTATTAGGTGACTTAGAGTGCAACACATGACAGTGTGCTGGAAATACGCCATACTCGACGGCAGGCTACAAGTCCACTGGTGTGGTCGGGATAATGGGATCCCTTGTAATTGGAAAATCTCTCTATATGAACTACTTGATCAATCTAGTCGATTAACCTAGTCAGATTCATTATGAATCCCTGACCGTGGTAACCAGGAATCTATGTCCTAGACATGATACAAGACGAGACATGTAGCGTGTATAATCACTATCAGGAAAATCAATCACGGTGTCCAAACAAGAGTTACACTTAACAAGTCAGGATTTGATGTCGCAACAACAATCAAGATTTCACATGTCATATCGGGTTTACTTGTCCTGTCAAGAGTACTTGTCAGGCGTGCACCTCGACGGGCCACTATTATGTAAGCAAGGAAAGACATGTACAAGAGTGCACCACGATGGATCACTATCTAGTAAGCAAAGAAGGCATGTAACATGGGTGCACCATGACGGGCCACTATCAAGATTATCAAGATAAGATCATGTTGTCATGTTCAAGTCAAGTTCAATATTAACAAGTTATCAAGTCGGGTCTTTGCAAGTTAGGCCAAGTACAGAAAACATGCCAAGAAGATCAAAACTATGATTGAAATTATCAGTTGCAAATGAACTCCAATTAAGGTGAAACAAGAAGATTCTTGAAGCCAAGACGGAGATCTACAACTTTCATGTTTTGAGTTTTACAAGATTCCAGCTACAAAATAGCTTAAACAGACAAAAATGGCCAAGTACAGGAAAATACTTAGTGC
>JANAVB010008554.1:0-37869 GCA_029216955.1 Iris pallida
AGGTTACAACCCTTAAACTAGACAAGGACCGAGGTTGTAACCATTCGCCTGAACAGCACTCTGTCTCTACCCATTTATTGTTAGAGATAAGTAAAAACAAGCATGTTCAGGAGTACCAGGGTACAGGGACTAGACAAGACTTAGACAGGGCTAGACATAATTCATTCACAAGCGGCCAAGCAATTACTACGGCTTACTACTTAACTAACTAGGGTTATCACAAGCCTAATTACTATCAAGATGCAATGAGAATTTCCCAGTTTCAAGCCCTGCAGACCATCTAGTTATCCTTTCGTGGGTTGAGAGTATGGTTGGGTACATCGCCCCGGAGACGATATACCCTTAGGTGACTTAGAGGGTGCAACACATGATAGTGCGCTGGAAATATGCTCTACTCGTCGGCAAGCTACAAGTCCAATTAAGGGCGCCCAGATAACGAGATTGCCGGTGACTGGAAATTCTCCATGAACTATAGTTTGATCTAGTCATTAGCCTAATCCATATTCAGTATGAATCCCTGACCGTGGGAACCAGGGAGTCACATCCTAGACATGATGCAAGACAAGACAAGTGGATTGCACAAGCAAGCAAGCAGGAACAGCCACGATGTCAAGTTGATTATACGAGTCAAGTTACAAGTTACAAGTCAAGTCAAGTCAGGAGTGCGCCACCACGGGCCACTATCAAGTTATCAAGATAAATCATGTCAGGGTACTTGTCAGGAGTGCGCCACGACGGGCCACTATCATGTCAGGTTGGTCATGTCAGGAGTGCACCACTACGGGTCACTGTCGTATTATGCTAGTTCTTTATCATACCATGCCATGTACAATAGTCATTCCAAATATTAAGTAAAATCTAGTTCATGACAAAAGGCGTAAAATATCTAATAAAATATCAATATACAGGGCTATAGAAGAGCCAAGCTTAGAGAAATAAAACCAAAACTCCAAGAGCCAATAGTTTGCGCAAGGGGTCAGGGGGTTGGATTGCGCAGGTGCCAACTGCGCAGGGTGCCAAGTGCGCAGGGGCACAGGGCGCAGGGGCAGATGGCGCATGGGTCAGATTGCGCATGAACAGACTGTGCAGTGAACTACGCAGGGGTGAATTGCGCATGAGCAGACTGCGCAGGAGTAAATTACGCAGGGGTGGATTGCGCATGAGCAGACTGCGCAGGAGTGAATTACGCAGGGTGAAGTGCAGGAATGGTTGGCGCATGGGACTGAGCGCAGTTCACCATAGGACAAGCTGTGCGCGTCGGCACTGCGCTAAAGAGCGCAGGCCGAGAGGGACTGCGCAGTCCAGCACTGCGCTAAAGAGCGCAGGCTACAGGCTGCTACTCCAGGCCGAGAAGAACACCAAGAACACCAAGAATTCAATTTTTCATATCTTTGTCAAATCAAAGCCAAATCTAGATTTTCAAAGTTCTAACTTGAGTAAAATTGAATTCTCTTCCACATAGAAGCATCAAAACCCACAAAAATCCAACCAAAATAGATCAAAACCATGTAATTCCGAAAATAGTTAAAACCGTGATCTAGAACAATGGAGACTCCAAATCACAAAATGTCAAGTTCTAATGTTGATCACCATGGCCTAATCTAGCTAATGAACAAATAAAATATGGTTCTCATGTGGTGGCAAGGTGCACTTGCCTATGGGTGTTGGTGAGTTGTGTAGAGGAAGGAAGAAGAAGGAGATGGAGAAGTAAATGAAAAATAAAGAGGAGAGAGAAAAGTTAGATGGGATTTAATGGAGGTGGGTGTGTTGTGTTGAGGGTGGAGCATAGGCTAAGGTGTTCCAATGCATTTTAAACCAAACCAAACCAAATCAAACCAATCCTCCGCCATAAAATAAACCAAGCCAGGTAAAACCCAATTACGAGAACCAAAATCTGCAAGTCAAGCCAATTACAAGTACATGCCAAAATCCAAGAAAATAAATATAGGTCTGAAATACATGCAAGCTTGACAAAATACGTATTCAGAATATGGGTGTTACACGAACCGTCGGTAGTAACCCGCAAGTCCGAGAAAACTTCTCACTTCAAAAGCTGTTGTGGGGGCGGGCCATGATTTGACTGCTGTGATCTTCTCTGGATCCACCGATATACCATCGCCCGTAACAATATGACCAAGGAATGATACCTCCTTGAGAAAGAAATCACACTTGCTAAGCTTCGCGAAATTTGCTCATTCCTCAATGTTCCAAAAATGATCCGTAGATGCTGCTCGTGCTCCTCTTGACTCTTGGAGTAAATCAAGATATCGTCTATAAAAACTACTACGAATTTGTCCAAATATTGGTGAAAGATCTTGTTCATTAAATTCATGAAAACTGCGGGAGCATTGGTGTAATATTCCTATTTTGAGGTACGTATTTGACCGTATTATTGTATTTAGAGGATTTTAATTTTGGGGTATTCTTGAAATTTTTATTATTTTCTTGGAGGTAATTTTATCCTCATTATTATTATTATTATTAATTTCTTGTTCCTAATCTACCCTTCCCAAATATCTACCTAATCCCTCTCTCTTCTCTCTCTCACCCACTCTCTCCTCTCCTCCCTCACCTTTCCCTCTCTCTCCCAAAATCTCCCCTCTCTCCTCTTCCCTGGAGAGCCCCCCCCCAAATCTCTTTCTCTCTCAGCTCTCTCTCTTCCTCACTCTTTCTCCTCTCCCCAGTCCCCTTCCCGAGCTTCCTCCATCTCCGGCCACCTTCCCCACCAGGACCGCTATCTCCTCCACCACCATCAGCCACCGCCACCACTTTCACGACAATCACCATCGTCGCACGCTCCATACGTATCGGTGGCCAGCCGACTACACGGAAATGTCCTACATGTGACTCACATTACATGATACAATAAGTGTCAAGGCCGTATGAGATATACCAATACCTCAACATCAGTGGATGGTCACTAGACTAAGTCAATGCAAGAGAATAAATGCAAGAAGAACGACCGATATAGTCGCTTGCACCCAAGTGTGACTTGGACGCACAGTTAAAATATCACAAAACAATACAGAAAATAACAACTGAAAATAAAAATATAATAATCATAGAGTAGGGTGGCAAGGTATCTTGCCTGGTGGTGCAAAGTGGCAAGTCCAAAAGTAGCAAGTGTCAGCACCAAAACTCACAAATCACAGATGACTCCAAACGCTGAAACAAACATCAAAAATAATCTCGGTGAAGAAGATATACCTAGGAAACGCCTGTCCAAAAGTCAAATTCTGGAACAGGGGCAAAATCATAATTTTGGGTCAAAACGATGTCCGCCGTTGGACCCGCTTTGTACCGAAATACGTGCCGAAGTCTACGGTCTCTAAAGTCGTCAAACTACATGTCTACGGTTTCAGTTTGAGGAGAGGAACTCAACGGTATGTCCAGTTTTGGATTTCGAGGAGCCATGTACAAAATCGTCCGTTTGAGTGGGTCGCGGGCCCGTCAAAAATAGGTTCCGATTTGACCTTCTTAGAATCGAACCAAACTTGGCGTACAGGACCAGAATTTTGATCCAGACCTGTTGGCGCAAGTTTCGTCTCGATTCGACGACAGTACACAAAGTTATGGACAAGTTTGCAAAACGCCGATAAGGGGGTATCTCGACGGATACGCGTTGATTTTGTCGCACACACGCGACGAAACTGAGTTCCGTCAGTTCCCACACATCCGTAACGTCCATACGCACCTTTCGATGCGTATAGCGCGCGACCACGTCGCCCGGTTTGTCGGGGCGACGTCGTATCGGACAAAAATTTCAGAAATTTATTATTTTGAAATCAGTTTTTCTCACAAGTTTAACATAGAATTAATACACACACAGAAATCGAAATACTAATCTACCAGTTACGTTTCCATCGTTGTTATGTTTCTTCAAACATGTTCAATTAGTTTTACAAAACAGTCGAAGGATCGCTAAGAATTTGGCTTCCAAATAGGGGTTTGGGACTGCCTTGAAACTGTTCTGTTTCGACAGTTTTTTGGGAGGTTTAGGTTCGAATACCGAGCGATATATGGGGTTTTGCTCGATTCTACCAAAAAGGGTTTTGAGGGGGGTTATGTTGTCTACGCACAGCATTCGATAGATCAAATTTTCGTTGGGTAGAATAAAAATATTTGGAGTTGAAGACGGGTACCTGAGTTCTTCAAAACAGAGTATTCTCTGTTTATCCGTCGATTCCGAGTGATCCCGACATTGTCGACGGCGAGTAGGCGGCCCACTGTGAGCGCGGGGATGTGGAGAACGTTGACGGCTTGGGGTCGAGGAGTTTTTGGATGATGAGGGGGTTAGGGTTTCGGTTTGCGTGGGTAGGTTTATATAGCGCCGCTGCTGTTTGCTATTTCTATTAGGTTTAGTATAAGGGGGGCTCGGGTTTCCTACTGCTTTGCAGCTGCTGCTGCGTGCATTTCATTAGGGGGCGCTGAGGTGGATTAGGAGTAGGTGTCGGGTCCCACATCCCATTGTTGTTTTGGTTTTGCTAAAAATAGCAACTGTGGAGTTGCTAAGTAATTTGGTAGTTTGGTTTTAGGGGGTCGGGCCCACTGCTGATGGTGGGGGTCACGGCCACCATCAGTGTTGCCTCTTTTTTTTTTTTTTACAAATATAATTAATTATATATATTCAATAAATAATATGTATATTAGGCATTCAATAAACTCCTAAAAATTACCAACAATTTCCTAAAAATTCTAGAATTTATTTTACACTTAATTTAATAAAAATATTAACATGTACACATATAATAATGTATATATACACATGCTTTAATTATACTAATAACTTAATAGTAATTAAATCCATAACTAATAAAATACGTAACAAAATTACTTTAATTTATAAAAATCAATATAATTTATGGGGGTTTAAAATTTGGAGCAACGACATCCGGGTTTCATTGATGTCTATCAGGAGTTACTGTGTCACCACAGTTACTGTCAGCAGACGACCAAGAAGGATAGTAGCTCGGAGGGGAACCTCCCGCATACCATGGCTTGGCTCTCCCATTTTTCAGCAAGGTGCCTCAGGCCGGTTACTTTCCGGAATCCTCTGACCTGAGAGCAAGTACAGGATCTGGTGTTAACTGCCAAGAAATCGAGGGCCTTGAGCGACACGTTTGGGAGTCAAACTGATTCCTTTGATTATTTTTATCAGGATACTCAGCCGCTGTCGGAGAAGGCAATCCTGGCAGGGTTCCTGATGGTATGGCTACGGAATTACGTGGTCTTCGGAGGAGTTGGCTCCATTGAGAGGATTAGCCAAATTTCATCCTTCCTGCCGTGAACTGGCCTTCGGGGTCAGACTGGCCCTTCTTTCGGCCATGGTGTGCAGTATACACCATGGCCTCCGTACTTTTTCGTCCAAGGTTATTGCACGCAACACGGCGATGAACTTTGAGCGAATCGAGTTGCCCTACCATTATTTGATGGGGTGGCTATTAATGCATTGCCGGTCTTTGATGAGACCTGGCCCAGAAGATGGTGTAACTGACAACGATGCTTTTATCTTCCAGTACCGCCGGATGTCCTGGGAATACAACTCTATGCCTGCCTGTCGGAGGGCGCTAGCGAGGGTGGATGGATATAATTTCTTCGTGTCTGTTCCCTATTTTTCTGCTGAGGAGGTGGGGAGTGTACATGTTGACGGTGCCGGGCCTCCTCTCCTCTTACCTGAGAGGATTCTTTGGTTGCGTAACATCCGTCCCTCGCACTTAGTATATCGCAACCGCAATACCATCTACCTAGAACCTTACTTGCCCAGCCGGTTTTCCCGCCAGTTTGGGTATAGCCAGCTGTTCCTAGAGAGTCCCAGCTCTTGCCTGGGCTTTGAAGGCAGCATTCTGGATGGTATCAGGGCCTGGCTTTACTATAATATTTTTATACCCGTGTTAGTTTCTCAGTCCCTGACGCTGAGATGCAAGGGAAGATTTTGTATTTAGCGGCTCTTTACCACGTCACTGCGAGCAGGTTTCCTGTTAACTTTGACCCACGTACCAGTTTTATTGTTGGTACCGACTTGGCAAAGAAGCCTCAGGGGTCGAAAACGAGGAAGCAGAGGGCAAACGCGGTTCCCGTGGCGGATTCGAAGTCCACCACCACGGATGAAGAAGATGGCGAACAAGGTGTCGATGATTCTCTCCCACCTATAGACAAGGTGGCGACGGACCAACCGCCCATTACGTTTGATGAAGTGGCAGCGGATCAACAACCTGATGTGCCTGGTCCTTCGCGTAAGCGAAGCATGAGTGAGTCGGCTGATATCGGTATGACTTATTCCATAAAATAGGCTGCTTTTAGATCCCGTCGGTTATATATCGAGGATTGACGCTATTTCTGAGGTGACTTGAATTATAACTATCTTCTCCTTCTTTTCCTCGTATTTTAGCTTAATCATTTTCCTTTGCTCTTGTAGGCGTCGGAGGAGTCGGTTTCTCGAGTACCGGCCGCTGAGGTTGATCCGGCCCTGACCACTTTAGTCAGTGATATGTGTACCGCTATTATTTTTTCTGGGGTTCTACCGGAGGCGGCCGAGGAGTCCCACGTTGCTGAGGGCTCAACCCATGGTGACGGGGGCTCTACTGCACCTATCCTTGAGGCAGTTGAATTTCAGCAGGGTGATGCTGAACCAGTCGTACCCCCCTCTGGGGCGGCTGGGGCAGAAGAACCAGTTGAATTTAACTCGGAGGTTGCTGGTGAGGGGACTCCGGCGGTTGTGAGCGATTCGCAGTCTCCATGCTCCTCCCATAGTAAGATAAGCCAAATCTTAACTTGTGAGAAGGCCTATCTGCTATATCACATCCTTCGGGTTAGACTGATTGATGGTTGCTCAGGACATACAGGTCCTGCCCCTCTTGTGCCGATGACGGATATCGTCAGGGTGGGTTCTGTCGGAGGGGATCTGGCGGAGGGGAGCGTGCCTCCTCCTCTTCTGACTCATATCGAAGGGCCTCCTACTGGCTTGGGCTCGGGAAGTCAGATGTCGGCACAGCCGGGGCAGGGACAATAGTCCCTGGGTCCTCCTCTATTCAGGCGGCTCCGCGAATCGACTTTTCTGCTTTGCCGAGTGTCCAGACTCTTCGGGTGGCGGAGGAGGAGTTAGCTGCTATCCGCGCATCTTTCTGCTCGAAATTTGTCTTCTTGGTGGCAAGTTCTAGCGTGCCTCCTCTAACACTGCCAGCCACACTTCCTTTTACGTCGTCCTCTACGGAAGTTCTGGACGAAGCATCACAGGACGTGGTTGACAGCTTCTATCGCCACCTGAAGAGAGGGATCGTGGCTGCTGTGGAATGGGGGACCTCTTTTGCCTTGGCCCGGCAATGCGCCCAAGGTTACATTGATATTCTTAGACTCTTCCGGTGGGACGGGGATAGCTGCGCTTCTGGAGGCAAAATTGCTGGAGGCTAATCAGCTGGTGGCCCAGCTTTAGGTGCTGCGACAGGCTGATCTGCCTCCTGCCATAGATCAAGAGCGTAGTTTCCTCATAACTGTCGTAGAGAAGATAAGGGGCTCGGGATAAGACCACGTCGGTCATACTGAAGGACCTTTGCGATCTGTCTCAGCTATATGATCAGTTGAGCTGCGAGAGTGAAGATATTACGGCTCGGGAAGCGACTGCCTCTCGTGGGGTCGTTGATACGCGGGAGCAAATCCTTGAGCTTCAGAGGAAGTTAGCTTTCCTGGAGTCTGAGTTCGAAGCTGCCCATACCGAAAAGGGGCTGATTGTCCAGGAGGCTGACAGAGTTAGTCAAGCTTCTGCTTGCCTGGAGCTCGCCCTGAAGAAGATGGAAGACGGCTGGCGGGCGCACATGTATTTGGATGATGGAGCGGTTATCTCAGGAGGTCGAGCGCCGAGCTAAGCAGCGGTTCGAACGGGGGACTGCCTTGCTGAGGAGCCGTCTCTTGGAATTATGTACCGTCGAGCCATAGTCGGCTCTTTTGCTTTTTTATGTTCATGTTCTTTTCCTTTCTTTTTCCATCTTGTAATAGAGACATAGTCCCAGATAATGTAGTACCTTGGATTCTGAATAAATGTATGTTTTGACTCATCATTCATTTCTTATACTTGTTGTGTTTGTGACGTTTTTGTCCCACTGGGGGACTATTTTTGGACCTGTTATCCTGGGCATACCTTAGTTTTAGGTACGGATAACAAGTTTGAGAGGGATACCTAGAACAATTCCACAGTAAGGTGGTCATGGACGTTCCTGGTATTGGGAGAAAGAATGCCATAGAGCAGCTGGGCTCCCGGGGCATGAAAAAAGGATTTGCATGTACTAGAAAACTTAGTACAACATTTGTAGTCAGCAGAGGACATTTGTGGGCCTATTATCCTTGGCGTACCCCGGTTCAGGATACGAATAATAAGACAAGAGAAAACAAACATACTTACCCAGAGGTAATAAGGACATGTCAAGTATGAGGGTTTTACCGCAGATTCCTACTCAGAGGTAATGAGGACGTGGCAGGAGTGGACTCAGAGGAGGATATTTGTGGTCAACAGAGGACATTTGTGGACCTATTATCCTTGGCGTACTCCGGTTTTGGGTACGGATAATAAGTCGAAAAGGAACCAGCATACTTACTCAGGTAAGGATATGGCAAGCATGAGGGTTTCTTCTATGGAGCCTTCCTACTCAGAGGTAATGAGGACGTGGTAGGAGTGGGCTCCATAAAGGGTACCTAGAACGACTCAGAGGTAATGAGGACATGGAAGTTTTATGTAGAGGGTGATTTATTTTTGGTGGAAGTGAGACGACTCAGAGGTAACATCAACGTGGTCGTTTTGGGAATTTTGGATCTGTTACCCTTTTTGTGTACTGCGAGTGCGGGTAGTGGAACATGAGGGAGGAGCTCTTTCAGAAGAATAAGTTCAGAGGTATGGTTATAAGACTTACTACCTAAAAGAGTGACCGAAATGTAAGTTCAGAGGCACCTGTGGGTACATAACTCAGCAGTCTGGGATATTTGGGGGAGAATATGAGTTCAGCGGTACTGGAGGGTACATAACTCAATAATCTGGGATTTTGTCAATTCTGGGATTTGGAGAATGTCTTTTAGACATAATATTTCTTCAGAAACTTGCCGTTGACGGGCAACATGAGCAAGTCACTATTTTTTTGCGAGGCGGTAAGCACTGTTGGAGAATACAGCCTCAACGATAAATGGACCTTCCCACTTTGGCTGGAATTTGCCGCAGTTTTGTGAGTCATAACCATCGGCCTCCGAACTACCAGAACGAGATCGCCCACTTAGAATGTTCTGATTTTAACCTTCTTGTTGAAGGCTCCGGAGATGCGTGCTTGGTATAGCTCGATTCGTTGCTGAGCCAATAGGCACTTTTCATCTAAGGCCTCCAACTCTTGTAGCCGACGACGGTAGTTATCGTCTGTCGTCAATTAGTAAGTGAGAGCGACGCAGAGCGAGGGTATTTCTCAAATGGAAGAACTACCTCACTCTCGTACACCAGGGAGAATGGTATGTTCCCAGTGGCCATTCGGACTGTAGTACTATACGCCCATAAGCATTCACCAACTTCTCGTTCCAGTCGCGTTTGTTGGATGATACAAACTTTTTGAGCAACTTGATGATGGTTTTGATGAATGCTTCTGCCAACCCATTCGCTGCCGGATTGTGTGGCATCGAAGCAACATTCTGAATTCGGCGTTTGTCGCAGAATCGATAGAAGACGTGGCTTGCAAACTGTGAACCATTATCGTGGATGATCCTTCGGGGCAGTCCAAAGCGATAGATGACGTGATGCTTGAGGAAGCTGACCACGTTTGAAGTCTTTACTTCTGTAAGCAGAACAGCCTCCGCCCATTTGGAGAAGTAATCCGTGATTGCGAGTATGAAGCGATGTCCTCGAGAAGAAGGTGGAGTGATCGGATCGATGATATCCATTCCCCATGCTTCGAATGGCCAGGAGGCCACTATCGGATGTAAAAATTCGGATGGCTGGTGGATGAAGTCCGCGTGGACTTGGCAGGCTTTGTACTTTCTTGCATAGTCTATCGTATCTGCTACCATCGTAGGCCAGTAGTAGCCCATTCGGCGAAGACGGTCTTACAATTTTGGACCAGGCTGATGGGCCCCGCAGACATCGTCTGAGCTTCGCATACAGCTTCTTTGGCTTCCGCATTTGACAGACATCGAAGCAATTATCCATCGTAGGATCGGCGATACAGCATTTTTGTCTCTGTATCGTAGAAGAATCTGAGAGAACGCTTCTGATAGAGGTAGCTTCCTTTGGGTTCTCGGGCAGGATGTCGTAGACTACGAAGTCTATGAATGGTTGTCTCCAGTCTGGTACTTCGTCGATCGTCTGAGCGGAATAACTCGCCACGAATTGAACGTTGTTCTTGGGACAGACCAGTTCATGGCCTATCACGTCCACCAAATGATGAATATGGTTCAGCACTGCTAGGGAAGCGGCAAGGCCTGCTAGGGCATCGGCTTCGATATTTTGGAGTCTGGGGACGTGTTCGATGAAGAACCCTTCAAATAACGAGATGATGTTGATCGCTATTTGGTGATAGGTGATCATGTCTTCATGGCGGACTTCATATGAACCCCGATCTGATTGACGATTAACTATGAATCGCCGTATGCTTCAAGATATTCTACCTCCAGCTCACTTGTAAGTTGGAGGCCAATGACTAAAGCGTTGTACTCGGCCACATTGTTAGAGCAAGGTTCGTGAGGGAGTAAGCGCAATTGATCACCAGTCCGAAAGGAGAAATCAGCACCACGCCGACTCTGACGACGATGTTGTCCTTGGGTCCGGTCCTTGAAGCACCGTCGAAGAACATTCGCCATATATCATCGTGAGAGGTCGTGTGCGAGTCGTCGATCTCATCTGGGATTTCTTCGTATATTCTGGCCGATTTGGAGCCTGGGTGGGCTGCTAAAAAGTCTGCCAGAGCTTGACCTTTAATAGCCTTTTGCGGGACGAAGATCATATGGTAGAAGGACAGTAATATTGCCCATGTAGCGAGGCGAGAGCTGAGTGCCCCTGGTTTAGTCATGAGGACCCTGAGGGGGTTGACTCGTGATATCACATGTATGGTTTTCCCCGTGACATAGAGTCGCATCTTTTGAATGGCGAACACCAGGGTGAGGCATTCCTTCTCCACGGTGGTATATCGGTGCTCTGGCCCGATCATCATTCGGCTGAGGTAATATATAGCTTGCTCATGGCCTGCATCATAGTTTTGTGCTAGCAGAGTGCCGAGAGAATGCTCTATTGCTCGTACATAGAGAAGGAATAGTTTTCCAGCAATCGGGGCTACCAGGCTGAGGGTTCGACAAATATTCTTTGATGCTGTCGAAGGGACGCTAGCATTCTTCATCCCATACGAATGAGACGCCCTTCTTCATGAGATGGTGAATGGCTGACATCGCCCGGAGTGGTTGGAAATGAACCTCCTGATGTAAGGTAACCTCCCTTGAAGGCCTCGGAGTTCTCGGAGATTTTTGGGGGACTCATTTCCATGATTGCCTTCGTCTTTTCAGGGTCTACGTGGATACCCTGGGAGGTGATGATGAAACCCATGAACTTCCCGCTGGATACGCCCAAGAATGATTTTGTGGGGTTCATTTTCAAATTGTGCGCTCGTATCAGGTCGAACACTGTCCTTAGATCATGCACATGATCTTCCTTAGAGCGACTTTTGACGACGATATCGTCAACATAGCATTCCACTATTTTGCGCAAGTGGTCTCTAAAGATGATTCATAGCTCTCTGATAGGTGGTGCCGGCGTTCTTTGAACCGAAAGGCATGACTGTGTAGCAGAACGTGTCTATTGGTGTTCGGAATGATGTATGTTTTCGTCGTCGGGAGACATATTAATTTGGTTGTACCATGAAAAGCCATCTATGAACGACATACGTTCGAAGCCGCAGGTGTTGTCAATCATGATGTCTGTGATAGGGAGGGAGAACTCATCTTTGGGACACACCTCGTTCAGATTGTGGAAATCGATGCAGATTCGAATCTTCTCATTCTTCTTGAGGACCGGTACTATGTTGGCGACCCAGTCTGGATGTTGTTCCTCACGAATGAAGCCGCTGGCTATCAGTTTGTTGACTTCGGCTTCGATCGTATCCATGATGTCGGGGCGGAACCGTCGTTGCTGTTGCTTGACCGATTTTGCGTCCGGACGGATGTTGAGTTTGTGAAGCGACATCGGGGTTTAGCCCTGGCATGTCTTCATAGTTCCAGGCGAACACATCAATATTCTTTGACGAGTTCCAGTAGCGATTCTCGCTCTTCGTCTGTCAGGATTTTACTAACGAAGATTAGTTTTGGAGAAGAGTCGCTGCCGAGATCCACTTGCATGACCATCTTCAGTAGGAGGTTCTCTTTGTTCAAACCGCTCCTTCCATTGTACATCCAGCTGTTGGGCCCAAGGCTCTAATTGAGGAGTTCAGGAAAGTCTTTACCTTCTTCGTAAGCATCGACGAATGCCATATTGACAGACAGACTTGCCTGAAAACATCCCCGATGCTGATATCCGAATCAGAAGTTGGTGATCCGGTTGAGTGTGAATGCCAGTCGCATTCCTCATCTGAGCTTTGGGGTCGTTGCAGGCGTAACATATCCCAGTCCGTATCGGGTCTTGTTGTAGTAGTCATGTGGCTTGCCAGTCGGGACCGACGACTTTAAAGGTAATCGTCGACCAGTGCTGTAGTTCAAACCTGGCGTAGTCTCCAGATCATACCCCTTTTCGTATGAGGTATTTGGATTGGGGGCTATTTAGATAGAGAGGCAGTCTCGGCGTCCGATTCGAGATCGACTTCTTCTATTGAAGGGCTGTGGATTCTTCCGACCGAAGATGATTGGATGGTCCCCTTCCTCGATTATGCGGTAAGCATCTTCCACGGGAGTAAGTTGATTTGCGGTGTAAACATTTGTCACCTGTGTGTGTAGGTGAGTGCCTATACCGTGTTCCATATCATACATTGTACAAAGCTTATTAAGCTCGATGTAGTTCAAAGATAGCCCTTTATTGATGAAGTAAGGTATCTTTTCTAACGGGATTACATCATCTGCAGATGGACTATCAGTGTGAGCAGCCACATACTTGGCCAATTCTGGTTCTTCTTCGGCCACCCCTGTATAAATAAAGACTGAGAGGATGACTTGGGCAACTTGATCATCAGGGGTTCCGCTGGTGGAGCAGAACGTGGAGTCGTTGGCAAGCTAGTGACCCCCAGTTTGGTACTCGATGATGGACGGAGAGTGGTTGGCTCACTAGAAGCCCCAGACTTTGCATCGGGCTGAGGATTCTTTTTGGAAAGACGTATCGTCATTGTCTTGTCAGAGGGATTAAGCTTCTCCGTTTGTGGCTGGCCGACTCTAGGCAGTCTGATTGTCAGTGGCTCCATTGTGGGTCTTGGCGCTTGGCCGAACCTTGGCACCCGGATTATTGTTTGTCCCTCTTGTGTCGAGAGGCTGATTGCGTCCTTACGCAGAGCGGCCGTAAGGGCTGCGGACTTGCCAGGTTTGCGAGCTTGAAGGTGGATCGTCATAGGTTCTTCTGATCCTGTGGTCGTCTCAGTTCGAGCTTGCACATCTCCTTCACTAATGTAACCCCTCTTCTCATATTTTCAAAATTATTTTTTCTATTTTTTGATTATTTTATTTCAAATACTTTGTTTGGCAAGAAAACTCTCTTTAACCTTGTATTGGCTATATGATATCATCTCATTTATTTTGTATTTGAAAGGTAATGGTTTGTAAATACTATTTAGTTTTATAAAATATTTATCCCTGAATTTTATTATGGATTTCAAAAGGTGTTTAATTGAACTTTTGGACCTTCAAAATATTGATTTCGAATGTAGTTTGAAAACCATAAATATTTGTATGAGATTTTAATTAATAAAGATAGACTTTAAAATTATTTTGAAGGTATCGTTATGTTTAAACTAATATGATTTTGAAAACAAAGACTTGATTTATACTAATGTAATTTGACTATTCTGAGAACGTTGGTACTATTTATTTCAGCATCCGGAGACTTCTACATGTGTTGACTGATTGTGGCTCATTGAGTGGTATGGTATTATTGGTTTCTCCAGCTAAGGACCTCAGGCCAGTGCACTTTCTGATTGCTTTTCGATTCATAGTAGTTGATACATTTCATGTTCATACATATCTTGCTGCTTGTTGACACTCTCGTCACACGGAGTAGTCGGAAGGGGAAATATCTTAGTAGACATGTGGACTACCCAGAACTATCCTCCGTGTCTTTCGTGAATGATAGCAGCTGCACACGACACGTGCAGGGTGCCGAATTTACCCCCTAGCCGTTCACATGTCGAAACAGATATTTCACACCACCTAGATAGATGTCTTTTATTAGTTTTTCCTTGTTTACTTCTCTATCGTGCTATGTCATCAGTTTTCTTACTAGCTTTCATATTCCATATGCTATTTTCATGTCTTGTTAATTCTATTGTGTTTTGCATTATCGTCGGTTTGTGTACTTGTTCCATTCCAGACTGGAAACCAACATTTTTCAGGTTTAGCCGCGATCACTCTTTATATTGGGAAGGCTTGGGTATGATGAGGTCAACCTAGAAATTGAAGATAGCATTGTATCAATTCCATTAAATGTAAAGTCTTGATTTTCTTTAAATATAATTCTTGTAAATGTTGTAATAAATTTAGAAATGTGAATGAGCATCAATTGTTATTTCTTGAGCATTTTTTCTTGAGGGCTTGACATCGTTCTACCGCCGACTCTGCGGCGTAGGCTGGCTTGGACACGTCTCGTATCCGGAAAAGCGGGTGCGGGTCGTGACAAGTTTTTGTGGTGGCCCATGTAGGTCAGTTTTTGCAAATTGTGCGAACTCTGGTAGTACCATATTAGTCATTGTAATACCCCTAAATTTCTACTATTTTTTTATTATTAAATTTGGTACCGATTTAAAATTTTGTATTGTACGTCGCGTAGTTGTATTTTACGTCGCGTACGGAATTTTAATTTGCTCGACGAGTGCGAATATGTGCGAGCGTACATATTTTAGAAAAATATTTTATTCTATTTTTATAGTTTCAAATAATATAATAATTAGTTTTGCTATCATTTCTAAGCTTGTTATTCTTACGTCATTCTAAAAATTATTAAATATAAAATAATATTTTTGTATACTAGAAAAGCATAATTATGGAAAGAATATTTTTGCATACATATATTTGTAATTATTTATTGAATTATTTTAAATAAAAATATAATTTTTGAAATTTGTTCATAATAATATTTTATTATTCAAAAAGGATTTATAAATATTTATTATTTTGAAATTATTATTATTGGTAATTTTGGAAAATATATTTGAAAATTTTACGGGCATTTTAAATCTTGATTTAAATTTATGCATTTATTTAAATAGTTAAATATTTGAAAATTTGATTTATCCTATTCGTTTTTAAACTAAATTTAATTAGAATTAAATTGATTTGAATTGGATTTTGATTTATATTGATTGATTTTAAATTTATAGCAAATTATCTAATTTGGATTTTGAATATCCTAATCTCTATCTTAATGGGAATTCCCACATCCTATAAATAGGCAGGTACTCCTCCATAAAATCCTCACCTCCACCAAAATTCCACAACTAGAATACGTGCACCGTGTCTGTGTCCATCCAGAGATTCTTATTCTAAATTCTACATATACATTGTGTTCTCCGTGTCGACAATCCCGACATGACAAGCAAAATTCATAAACCTTAGCCTATCATAGTTATCGCCTTCTCGTTCCCGCAGCCATCCACGGCCAAGCTGCACCCCAGTCACCTCCATCCCCCGAGCCACAACCCAGCAGTAGCCACCTCCGGCCAAAAACCACCAGCGCCAAACCCATCAACCCACACACCACAGCCACCACCACGTTCACCACCACCCCGTGACCTCTTTCTCGACCAACCCGGCCTACCCGCTGTCACCGACCACCACCTCGCCGTAGTCGTCAACCACGACAAAAAATCCCAGTCCCAGCCACCACGGCTCAGGTCCACATCCCACACGAAACCCAAAGAAGTAGGGAAGAAAGGCCAAACCTGCCCAACGCGTCGCCCTCTGGTCCGTCGAGTCATGCAGGACCGCTCCGCAGACGCCGCCTTCGCGTCTCCTCTCCCGCTCCCATCGCCATCTCCGTCGAGCCGGACTGCCACCGGGGACCCCTCTCAAAACTGCCACGGCCTCCGCCCTCATCTCTCCTTCCCGGGCCTCCGCCTTCGTCAGCCACCACAGGACCGGCCGAAACCCTAACCTGCGCCAGGCCGAGCCCCTCTCTTCTGACGGCACGCCGCCGTGCCGCCACGACTCCTCGGTCAAGAAACCGACGGAGCCCTTTCCCTCCTTTTCTCTGCACCTCTCCGTGGGATGGCCGACGCCGCGTGCCCGCACGTAGCCGCCCGCTCCGCCGGCCGAGTCCACCCGAGCCTCGTTCTCCCTCCGCTCACCGAGCCGCCGTGCCCTTTCCTCCGACCGCCGTAGCCCTACGGCCGAGCGCCTCCACCAAACCCCTTCTCCGCGCCGTGACTTGCCGCGCCTAGCCCGCGCCGTCGCGAGCTTCCGCCACCGCGATGAGCAGCTTCAACGGCCGCGCGGAAACCCCCCACTCCGTCGACTTCGTCAAGTCCCGCTCGCACACCTGAACCCGCGCCACCGCTCCTCCATCCGGGCCAGCGACGGACGGCGCAGCCCCGAGCCCCAACTCCCGTTCGTCGTCCCCACTCTCTCTCTCTCCCGCTCTCAAAGAAATTTTCTTTTCTCTCTTCCCGAGAGAGAGAGAGCCACTGGCCCACTGTAACAAAAACGTTGAGTTGTTGGTTCACTTATTGCACATATTTGTCTTTGAAGTCAAGGAAGAAGAAAGGAGCTGGTTTTCCTATTTTTATTAATATTATTTTTGTTATCATTTTATTCTGTTGTTAAAATTTTGTTTCCTTAATTTATTATTTATTATTATTATTATTATTATTAATTATTATTATTAGTATTATTATTTCTATTACAGATTTTTGTTACTGTAGTATTATTAATTCTATTAATATTTCGATTATTATTTCTATTAGTATAATTATTAATATTGTTATAAGATTTTTGTTGTTGTTCTGTACTTTTAAGAAGATCAACTACTAAAAGTTTTCTTAATTTTATTACTATTACTTTTATCCTGTTTCTATGTATAAAGGGGCAAGAAGCTGTATTATTTTACTGATTCAAATATAATTATTATTATTCTCATTATTATTGTCACGGTTACTAAAATGGTATTATTATTCTAAGATGTTTAAAAATATATTAGTACTTCCAAAAATCATTCGGCTTGGCCTACAGTTATTTCAAAATTTTGTTTTAAATTCCTAAATAATTTTGGATTATTAAATAAATTGTCTAAAATATTTTTGTTAACTAATAACATATAGTTTTCAAATTTTATAAGATTATTTTTGAGTTGTTTCGTAAAGTTATTTTTAATTAATACGATATTTTTAATATTATAAAATATATTTCTAAATGCTATAAGTATCTATTATCGGTTCTTGACCATGACAGATCGTACTACTTATTCCCATACAAAACTAGACTTCCTCCTATCAACCCTAGCTAATTTGACCCTATTGGACCCAATAGAACAGTCCGTGCCACCATCGGAGGCCCCTTTTGCATAGTTGTAACACCAAAGTCGATCTTGTGCCACCTTTATTGTATCACACCAGGCAGCTCACCAGGCGTCGCAACAGGCAAGTATACCTTGCTAATTTACTGTCAATTATTTGTTTTCTGTATTATTTATTTTGTTTCATATTGTTAGTTTTCTTTGTTATAAACTGCGCGTCCAAGCCATACTTGGGTGCAAGCGAATTTATTAGTCGTTACTTTATTTTATGCATGTTGACTTAGTGTTAGCGGACTACCTTTATGTTAGGGGATATCCTTATATTTTCTTTGGCTGTGACACTCACACTACACTGTTTGAGACATGTTGTAGGGGCACGACTTATTGACTAGCTATCTCTAAAGTCGTGTGACGGATAGATGATCGTAACTGCTATGACTAGGGTTTTAGAGACTCAAGCAGTTACAAAACTGGACGAGCCATGGACATGACTTGAACAGTGTGGCAAATAATGGGGAAGGACAGTCGCTAGTGCGTATGGAAGCCAAACAGGTAAACCACAGTCTCCGGATGGAACTGTGGTGATTTATTTGCAGATACCCTCTGACGTTTTATACGTTACGGACGGATACAGATGACTGGATGCCAGTTACGTACACATAGCCTAAAATCCCACCCATGCACATGAAAGTTGTCCTCTAAATTGCACTTTAGGCGGTTAGAATATCCTTTGCATATTTATGTCTAGTTTATATATTATATTATTCTGACAGTTCATATTAGCTTGTTCTTCCTGTATCTTGTTACGTCCGTCTGAGGACCTGGTTTTTTCCCAGGTGTGTGTTCATGTCTTCCGTAGGTATCCTAGCCAAGGCCGTGGTCTTCTCCATTCCTTTGAAGACGATGTGCTTGGTTCGTCTTGCCATTTTTATCGCTCGATTTTTGTACATTTCTTTCATTGAGATAGTTGGTAGTGGACTTTGTCCCCGCCCAACGATTGTATTATAAATATTCGAGTTGATATTTATATTATTATTCTTTTTATTGTGGATGAGATTTAGTTTGTCTTGGATTACTTACATTTTACAGCTTATGTATTCATACGAGACCTATGTATTTCGTATGAATACAGCTGGCATGTCTACGTTCCTAGTCCTACGTATATATTTTGGGACTGGGACGTTACATGTTTTTGTGGTGGCCCATGCAGGTCTAGATAAATTGTTTGGTTACTTTACCGTACCAAGCAAGCCTGCGTATAGGATTAGAAGTCTAGGATCTCATCCACATACTTGACCTCTTTCCTTGATTTTATCTACCTTTGACTCATCAATTGCACCTTGCTTGCTTCCTTCCATCCCTATTCTTATCTTCCCTTCGTGCTTGCTAGAGATTGACCCTACTAGTTTGTTGTCCCAAAACACCATTAGTTTAATTCTTTAAGTTGGGTAGAATCCCTTATGAACTAGCAACCCCTTTGCCCTAGTGACCTATAATAGCAAGCTTATTTAGATCCTAGAATCTAGAGGACCTAACCCGTCTAGCCAACCAAGGACTTGGACAAGAAGACTATAGGACGACTGTATGACTTAGAATTATTCTACCTTCTTTAAATCTTAAACTCTCGTGCCTATGTATTTACCATTTGACTAAATGATGCTAATTTAGCCTAGTTTTTTTGCAAGCTTATTCTTTATCGAAGTTTGTTCATGACATATGCTATTGAGCACTCACTAGCCTATTGTCTAATCAGAACCGGTGCATAATGGTCTGATCAACCAAGTGCACTTTGGTTCGCTTTTGTCTATTACTCTACGTGGATGGGGGCATAATTAAACTTGGCCCTTACAATTCCATCCACGACTGCCTTGACAATTCTTTTGAAATTTTTCGGTCGTCCTTGAATCATTTATTAGAATTCGATAACGCCTTCTTCGAACTCTATATTGCTTTCGCCTTCATCTATTTTAGGAGAGCGAAGACGTTATACTAGAACTTCTCTAGCCTTCCTATCGGCTACGACTATTCTCACTCGATGTTGCTATATCTTCATCCTAAACTACTCGGCCCTATCAAGACCCTCTAATCGCTTAATTTAAGTGAATCTATTTCGTTCTAATCGTGACCCTCATTCCGACCATACCGTATTATTTTTCTACGATCTAGATCGCAATTCTTACGACATGATTTTGTTATCGATTGTTCCTCATCGATACCCCTTGTGTCTTCTCTCCCCCCTATAAATTCTTAATTTCGAGGACAAAATTCTTTTAAGTTGGGTAGGATGTAACACCCCTAAATTTCTACTATTTTTTTATTATTAAATTTGGTACCGATTTAAAATTTTGTATTGTACGTCGCGTAGTTGTATTTTACGTCGTGCACGGAATTTTAATTTGCTCGACGAGTGCGAATATGTGCGAGCGTACATATTTTAGAAAAATATTTTATTCTATTTTTATAGTTTCAAATAATATAATAATTAGTTTTGCTATCATTTCTAAGCTTGTTATTCTTACGTCATTCTAAAAATTATTAAATATAAAATAATATTTTTGTATACTAGAAAAGCATAATTATGTAAAGAATATTTTTGCATACATATATTTCGTAATTATTTATTGAATTATTTTAAATAAAAATATAATTTTCGAAATTTGTTCATAATAATATTTTATTATTCAAAAAGGATATTTATAAATATTTATTATTTTCAAAATTATTATTATTGGTAATTTTGGAAAATATATTTGAAAATTTTATGGCCATTTTAAATCTTGATTTAAATTTATGCATTTATTTAAATAGTTAGATATTTGAAAATTTGATTTATCCTATTTGTTTTTAAACTAAATTTTAATTAGAATTAAATTGATTTGAATTGGATTTGGATTTATATTTGATTGATTTTAAATTTATAGCAAATTATCTAATTTGGATTTGAATATCCTAATCTCTATCTTAATGGGAATTCCCACATCCTATAAATAGGCAGGTACTCCTCCATAAAATCCTCACCTCCACCAAAATTCCATAACTAGAATACGTGCATCGTGTCTGTGTCCATCCAGAGATTCTTTTTCCAAATTCTACATATACATTGTGTTCTCCGTGTCGACAATCCCGACACGACAAGCAAAATTCATAAACCTTAGCCTATCATAGTTATCGCCTTCTCGTTCCCGCAGCCATCCACGTCCAAAGCTGCACCCCCGTCACCTCCATCCCCCGAGCCACAACCCAGCAGTAGCCACCTCCGGCCAAAACCACCAGCGCCAAACCCATCAACCCACACACCACAGCCACCACCATGTTCACCACCGCCCCGTGACCTCTTTCTCGACCAACCCGGCCTACCCGCTGTCACCGACCACCACCTCGCCGTAGTCGTCAACCACGACCAAAAATCCCAGTCCCAGCCACCACGGCTCCGGTCCACATCCCACACGAAACCCAAAGAAGTAGGAAAGAAAGGCCAAACCTGCCAGCGCGTCGCCCTCTGGTCCGTCGAGTCCGCAGGACCGCTCCGCAGACGCCGCCTCGGTCTCTCTCCCGCTCCATCGCCATCTCCGTCGAGCCGGACTGCCGACGGGGACCCCTCTCAAACGCCACGGCCTCCGCCCTCATCTCTCCTTCCGGGCCTCGCCTTCGTCAGCCACCACAGGACCGGCCGAAACCCTAACCTGCGCCAGGCGAGCCCCTCTCTCTGACGGCACGCCGTCGTGCCGCCACGATCCTCGGTCAAGAAAACCGACGGAGCCCTTTCCTACTTTTCTCCTACCTCTCCGTGGGATGGCCGCCGCCGCGTGCCCGCACGTAGCCGCCCGCTCCGCGACGAGTCCACCCGAGCCTCGTTCCCCTCCGCTCACCGAGCGCCGTACCCTTTCCTCCGACCGTCGTAGCCTACGGCCGAGCGTTTCACCAAACCCCTTCTCCGCGCCGTGACTACCGCGCCTAGCCCGCGCCGCGCGAGCTTCCGCCACCGCGATGAGCAGCTTCAACGGTCGCGCGGAAACCCCCCACTCCGTCGACTTCGTCAAGCCCCGCTCGCACTCCTGAACCCGTGCCACCGCTCCTCCATCCGGGCCAGCGGCGGACGGCGCAGCCCCGAGCCCCAACTCCCGTTCGTCGTCCCCACTCTCTCTCTCTCTCCCGCTCTCAAAGAAATTTTTTTCTCTCTTCCCGAGAGAGAGAGCCACTGGCCCACTGTAACAAAAACGTTTGAGTTGTTGGTTCACTTATTGCACATATTTGTCTTTGAAGTCAAGGAAGAAGAAAGGAGCTGGTTTTCCTATTTTTATTAATATTATTTTTGTTATCATTTTATTCTGTTGTTAAAATTTTGTTTCCTTAATTATTATTTATTATTATTATTATTATTAATTATTATTATTATTAGTATTATTATTTCTATTACAGATTTTTGTTACTGTAGTATTATTAATTCTATTAATATTTCGATTATTATTTCTATTAGTATAATTATTAATATTGTTATAAGATTTTGTTGTTGTTCTGTACTTTAAGAAGATCAACTACTAAAAGTTTTCTTAATTTTATTACTATTACTATTATCCTGTTTCTATGTATAAAGGGGCAAGAAGCTGTATTATTTTACTGATTCAAATATAATTATTATTATTCTCATTATTATTGTCACGGTTACTAAATGGTATTATTATTCTAAGATGTTTAAAAATATATTAGTACTTCCAAAATCATTTGGCTTGGCCTACAGTTATTTCAAAATTTTGTTTTAAATTCCTAAATAATTTTGGATTATTAAATAAATTGTCTAAAATATTTTGTTAACTAATAACATATAGTTTTCAAATTTTATAAGATTATTTTTGAGTTGTTTCGTAAAGTTATTTTTAATTAATACGATATTTTTAATATTATAAAATATATTTCTAAATGCTATAAGTATCTATTATCGGTTCTTGACCATGACAGATCGTACTACTTATTCCCATACAAAACTACTTCCTCCTATCAACCCTAGCTAATTTGACCCTATTGGACCCAATAGAACAGTCCGTGCCACCATCGGGGCCCTTTTGCATAGTTGTAACACCAAAGTCGATCTTGTGCCACCTTTATGTATCACACCAGGCAGCTCACCAGGCGTCGCAACAGGCAAGTATACCTTGCTAATTTACTGTCAATTATTTGTTTTCTGTATTATTTATTTTGTTTCATATTGTTAGTTTTCTTTGTTATAAACTGCGCGTCCAAGCCATACTTGGGTGCAAGCGAATTTATTAGTCGTTACTTTATTTTATGCATGTTGACTTAGTGTTAGCGGACTACCTTTATGTTAGGGGATATCCTTATATCTCCTTTGGCTGTGACACTCACACTACACGGTTTGAGACATGTTGTAGGGGCACGACTTATTGACTAGCTATCTAAAGTCGTGTGACGGATAGATGATCGTAACTGCTATGACTAGGGTTTTAGAGACTCAAGCAGTTACAAAACTGGACGAGCCATGGACATGACTTGAACAGTGTGGGAAATAAGGGAGGACAGTCGCTAGTGCGTATGGAAGCCAAACAGGTAAACCACAGTCTCCGGATGGAACTGTGGCGATTTATTTGCAGATACCCTCTGACGTTTTATACGTTACGGACGGATACAGATGACTGGATGCCAGTTACGTACACATAGCCTAAAATCCCACCCATGCGCATGAAATTGTCCTCTAAATTGTACTTTAGGCGGTTAGAATATCCTTTTCATATTTATGTCTAGTTTATATTATATTATTCTGACAGTTCATATTAGCTTGTTCTTCCTGTATCTTGCTACGTCCGTCTGAGGACCTGGTTTTTTCCAGGTGTGTGTTCATGTCTTCCGTAGGTATCCTAGCCAAGGCCGTGGTCTTCTCCATTCCTTTAAAGACGATTGTGCTTGGTTCGTCTTGCCATTTTTATCGCTCGATTTTTTGTACATTTCTTTCATTGAGATAGTTGGTAGTGGACTTTGTCTCCGCCCAACGATTGTATTATAAATATTCGAGTTGATATTTATATTATTATTCTTTTTATTGTGGATGAGATTTAGTTTGTCTTGGATTACTATATTTTACAGCTTATGTATTCATACGAGACCTATGTATTTCGTATGAATACAGCTGGCATGTCTACGTTCTAGTCCTACGTATATTTTGGGACTGGGACGTTACATTTTTGTGGTGGCCCATGCAGGTCTAGATAAATTGTTTGGTTACTTTACCGTACCAAGCAAGCCTGCATATAGGATTAGAAGTCTAGGATCTCATCCACATACTTGACCTCTTTCCTTGATTTTATCTACCGTTTGACTCATCAATTGCACCTTGCTTGCTTCCTTCCATCCCTATTCTTATCTTCCCTTCGTGCTTGCTAGAGATTGACCCTACTAGTTTGTTGTCCCAAAACACCATTAGTTTAATTCTTTAAGTTGGGTAGAATCCCTTATGAACTAGCAACCCTTGCCCTAGTGACCTATAGTAGCAAGCTTATTTAGATCCTAGAATCTAGAGGACCTAACCCGTCTAGCCAACCAAGACTTGGACAAGAAGACTATAGGACGACTGTATGACTTAGAATTATTCTACCTTCTTTAAATCTTAAACTCTCGTGCCTATGTATTTACCATTTGACTAAATGATGATAATTTAGCCTAGTTTTTTTGCAAGCTTATTCTTTATCGAAGTTTGTTCATGACATATGCTATTGAGCTCACTAGCCTATTGTATAATCAGAACCGGTGCATAATGGTCTGATCAACCAAGTGCACTTTGGTTCGCTTTTGTCTATTACTCTACGTGGATGGGGGCATAATTAAACTTGGCCCTTACAATTCCATCCACGACTGCCTTGACAATTCTTTTGAAATTTTTCGGTCGTCCTTGAATCATTTATTAGTATTCGATAACGCCTTCTTCGAACTCTATATTGCTTTCGCCTTCATCTATTTTAGGAGAGCGAAGACGTTATATTAGAACTTCTCTAGCCTTCCTATCGGCTACGACTATTCTCACTCGATGTTGCTATATCTTCATCCTAAACTACTCGGCCCTATCAAGACCCTCTAATCGCTTAATTTAAGTGAATCTATTTGTTCTAATCGTGACCTCATTCCGACCATACCGTATTATTTTTCTACGATCTAGATCGCAAATTCTTACGACATGACTTTGTTATCGATTGTTCCTCATCGATACCCCTTGTGTCTTCTCTCCCCCCTACAAATTCTTAATTTCGAGGACGAAATTCTTTTAAGTTGGGTAGGAGTAACACCCCTAAATTTCTACTATTTTTTTTATTATTAAATTTGGTACCGATTTAAAATTTTGTATTGTACGTCGCGTAGTTGTATTTTACGTCGTGCACGGAATTTTAATTTGCTCGACGAGTGCGAATATGTGCGAGCGTACATATTTTAGAAAAATATTTTATTCTATTTTATAGTTTCAAATAATATAATAATTAGTTTTGCTATCATTTCTAAGCTTGTTATTCTTACGTCATTCTAAAAATTATTAAATATAAAATAATATTTTTGTATACTAGAAAAGCATAATTATGTAAAGAATATTTTTGCATACATATATTTCGTAATTATTTATTGAATTATTTTAAATAAAAATATAATTTTCGAAATTTGTTCAAAATAATATTTTATTATTCAAAAAGATATTTATAAATATTTATTATTTTCAAATTATTATTATTGGTAATTTTGGAAAATATATTGAAAATTTTATGGCCATTTTAAATCTTGATTTAAATTTATGCATTTATTTAAATAGTTAGATATTTGAAAATTTGATTTATCCTATTTGTTTTTAAACTAAATTTTAATTAGAATTAAATTGATTTGAATTGGATTTGGATTTATATTTGATTGATTTTAAATTTATAGCAAATTATCTAATTTGGATTTTGAATATCCTAATCTCTATCTTAATGGAATTCCCACATCCTATAAATAGGCAGGTACTCCTCCATAAAATCCTCACCTCCACCAAAATTCATAACTAGAATACGTGCATCGTGTCTGTGTCCATCCAGAGATTCTTATTCCAAATTCTACATATACATTGTGTTCTCCGTGTCGACAATCCCGACACGACAAGCAAAATTCATAAACCTTAGCTATCCATAGTTATCGCCTTCTCGTTCCCGGAGCCATCCACGGCCAAAGCTGCACCCCCGTCACCTCCATCCCCCCGAGCCACAACCCAGCAGTAGCCACCTCCGGCCAAAAACCTCCAGCGCCAAACCCGTCAACCCACACACCACAGCACCACCACGTTCACCACCGCCCGTGACCTCTTTCTCGACCAACCCGGCCAACCCGCTGTCGCCGACCACCACCTCGCCATAGTCGTCAACCACGACCAAAAATCCCAGTCCGGCCACCACGGCTCCGGTCCACATCCTACACGAAACCCAAAGAAGTAGGGAAGAAAGGCCAAACCTGCCCGCGTGTCGCCCTCTGGTCCGCCGAGTCACGCAGTACCGCTCCGCAGCCGCCGTCTTCGCGTCTCCTCTCCCGCTCCATCGCCATCTCCGTCGAGCCGGACTGCCGCCGAACCCCTCTCGAAACCGCCACGGCCTCCGCCCTCATCTCTCCTTCCCGGGCCTCCGCCTTCGTCAGCCACCACAGGACCGGCCGAAACCCTAACCTGCGCCAGGCCGAGCCCCTCTCCTCTGATGGCACGCCGCCGTGCCGCCACGACTCCTCGGTCAAGAAAACCGACGGAGCCCTTTCCTCCTTTTCTCCGCACCTCTCCGTGGGATGGCCGCCGCCGCGTGCCCGCACGTTGCCGCCCGCTCCGCCGACCGAGTCCACCCGAGCCTCGTTCCCCCTCCGCTCACCGAGCCCCCGTGGCCCTTTCCTCGACCGCCGTATCCCTACGGCCGAGCGCCTCCACCAAACCCCTTCTCCGCGCCGTGACTGCCGCGCCTAGCCCGCGCCGCCGCGAGCTTCCGCCACCGCGATGAGCAGCTTCAACGCCGCGCGAAAACCCCCCACTCCGCCGACTTCGTCAAGCCCGCTCGCACCCCTGAACCCGCGCCACCGCTCCTCCATCCGGGCAACGGCGGACGTCGCAGCCCCGAGCCCCAACTCCCGTTCGTCGTCCCCACTCTCTCTCTTCCGCGCTCAAAGAAATTTTCTTTTCTCTCTTCCCGAGAGAGAGAGAGAGAGAGAGAGCCACTGGCCCACTGTAAAAAACGTTTGAGTTGTTGGTTCACTTATTGCACATATTAGTCTTTGAAGTCAAGGAAGAAGAAAGGAGCTGGTTTTCCTATTTTTATTAATATTATTATTGTTATCATTTTATTCTGTTGTTAAAATTTTGTTTCCTTAATTTATTATTTGTTATTATTATTATTATTAATTATTATTATTATTAGTATTATTATTTTATACAGATTTTTGTTACTCTAGTATTATTAATTCTATTATTATTTCGATTATTATTTCTATTAGTATAATTATTAATATTGTTATAAGATTTTTGTTGTTGTTCTGTATTTTAAGAAGATCAACTACTAAAAGTTTTCTTAATTTTATTACTATTACTATTATCCTGTTTCTATGTATAAAGGGGCAAGAAGCTGTATTATTTTACTGATTCAAACATAATTATTATTATTCTATTATTATTGTCACGGTTACTAAAATGGTATTATTCTAAGATGTTTATAAATATATTAGTACTTCTAAAAATCATTTGGCTTGGCCTACAGTTATTTCAAAATTTTGTTTTAAATTCCTAAATAATTTTGGATTATTAAATAAATTGTCTAAAATATTTTTGTTAACTAATAACATATAGTTTTCAAATTTTATAAGATTATTTTTGAGTAGTTTCGTAAAGTTATTTTTGATTAATACGATATTTTTAATATTATAAAATATATTTCTAAATGCTATAAGTATCTATTATCGGTTCTTGACCATGACAGATCGTACTACTTATTCCCATACAAAACTAGACTTCCTCCTATCAACCCTAGCTAATTTGACCCTATTGGACCCAATAGAACAGTCCGTGCCACCATCGGAGGCCCCTTTTGCATAGTTGTAACACCAAAGTCGATCTTGTGCCACCTTTATTGTATCACACCAGGCAGCTCACCAGGCGTCGCAACAGGCAAGTATACCTTGCTAATTTACTGTCAATTATTTATTTTCTGTATTATTTTGTTTCATATTGTTAGTTTTCTTTGTTATAAACTGCGCGTCCAAGCCATACTTGGGTGCAAGACTTTATTAGTCGTTACTTTATTTTATGCATGTTGACTTAGTGTTAGCGACTACCTTTATGTTAGGGGATATCCTTATATCTCCTTTGGCTGTGACACTCACACTACACAGTTTGAGACATGTTGTAGGGGCACGACTTATTGACTAGCTATCTCTAAAGTCGCGTGACGGATAGATGATCGTAACTGCTATGACTAGGGTTTTAGAGACTCAAGCAGTTACAAAACTGGACAAGCCATGGACATGACTTGAACAGTATAGAAATATTGGGGGAGGACAGTCGCTAGTGCGTATGGAAGCCAAACAGGTAAACCACAGTCTGGATGGAACTGTGGCAATTTATTTGCAGATACCCTCTGACGTTTTATACGTTACGGACGGATACAGATGACTGGATGCCAGTTACGTACACATAGCCTAAAATCCCACCCATGCGCATGAAAGTTGTCCTCTAAATTGCACTTTAGGCGGTTAGAATATCCTTTGCATATTTATGTCTAGTTTATATATTATATTATTCTGACAGTTCATATTAGCTTGTTCTTCCTGTATCTTGCTACGTCCGTCTGAGGACCTGGTTTTTCCCCAGGTGTGTGTTCATGTCTTCCGCAGGTATCCTAGCCAAGGCCGTGGTCTTCTCCATTCCTTTGAAGACGATTGTGCTTGGTTCGTCTTGCCATTTTTATCGCTCAATTTCTTGTACATTTCTTTCATTGAGATAGTTGGTAGTGGACTTTGTCTCCGCCCAACGATTGTATTATAAATATTCGAGTTGATATTTATATTATTATTCTTTTATTGTGGATGAGATTTAGTTTGTCTTGGATTACTACATTTTACAGCTTATGTATTCATACGAGACCGATGTATTACGTATGAATACAGCTGGCATGTCTACGTTCCTAGTCCTACGTATTTTGGGACTGGGACGTTACAGTCGTACTACTGCGAGCCTGCGATTAGAAATGCTCATTCACAAATAGGAGTAAATCAATTTTAAGAGAATGGTTAAGACTAGGAGTCCCTAATTTAAAATTGACATTTGGGTAGTTAAGGTTGATGCATGTCACACTAGATAACTTTCATAGAAGGCTACACTATCGCATTTTGATTCGACTGTATTTCTAAGGAGGGTAGATTCGTAACCCTATTTTCGAAATTGTAAGAATATTCTTTATTTGCTCATTTAAATTAATTATGATTTTTAGAAATTTAGAAAAATTTAATTTAATTAATTATTATTATGGAATATCATAGTCATGGTTAAATTTTGGAGTGTAAAATGACTAGAAGTGATGGCACGAATAGTGCAGTGGCATGCTTTAACTAGTATATTAGCCATGGTAGAAAAGTCTAAGCCATAAGTGTGTCCCAACTAGGAAAACCAGGCCAAGTTGTGACTTGACCCATAATATGTATATTTATTTATTTATTATTAGGATTATTAGCTTTTAGAAATTTCGATTGTTCCAAACTAGCCGAACCCAACCCAAGCCACGGTAGTCATGTAGTGCGACCAACGACGTCCATGTAAATATGTGGATGTGTATACATATTGGTAGTCCATTTTGGTTTTGTGAACAATTTCTATAAATTGTATTGAATAAAATAGATGTGTTTTTGCTATTTAAATTCATATTTTACTTGGAATATGGTAACCTTCCCTTAAATGATATTTCAGGATTTATTCAGACTATACTTGTGTATAAACATATTCGTAATAAGTAGGCATAGTGCTTTATACATATTTCCCTCGATCTTGAATATTAGAGAAATATAGATTAAAGTTTACATTTCTTTTGCCTTCAGTCACTTTCTTCCTAATCATACCATTTGTACAACTTTATCTTATGTCTTCTCTAAAAACATCGACATATCATGCATTTGTATCACTTAGATTTTTCTTGGACCCAAGGGATTATATTTTAAATAATTTCTCACTCAATTGTCTATACCTTAATCTTAAGTTAAGTTTTTGGATTCAAGAGTTATCCTTCCTAACTAATTACTTTCTTTTCAAGACTTGATATTCATACCGGAAGGACAGATACTTACACCCTCTTAGAACTTGTTTGAAATTCTAGAACCTCCTTTGAAATTTCATAAGGTATAGTTAAAAGAATGCTCGTTGACTTGCGATGGCAAGACAGCAGCGCACTGTCGCCACTTATTTGGATTATCGAGACTACGGGTTCACTGCAGCCAGCAGCGCACTGGCGTGGCATGTCTCCAAGTTGAAATAATTTCAAGTAAGCGTAAGTTATCAAATGTCATTCAAGCTATAGCTTAGTTTCCCTATTTTCCTTGAATTATTATGTCAAGATTGGATAGAGTTGATAGGGTATTCAGGACCGTATCCTCATTTGAGTCGTGGAACCAAGAGTTTATTGCAGCTAGCTGTACACTGGCGAGGCATAAATTCTTGGTAAAACGACTTCAAATATGTTTACGATATTCGAATACCATATAGGCGACGTCTTTTATTGGCATACGACTATAAAGGTTTCTAAATTGAGTTGTGCCTTATTCCTAGTTACCAACTTCCCAATAAACTGGTTGTCCTTTTCCTCCATATCTTCCTATTTTCGAATCGTCATCTTTTAAACCTAATTTGATTCCTTCCACTAGATTCATAATCACCATTAGATTACGCTTATACAATCAATCGTGTTAGAACAGTTTGATTTGGTCCATCTTTAACGACCTTTCGTTCGCGACTAGACTATTCGATTCTATCTTAATCGTGCCAATTCGCACGTTATCCTAGAAATTGATTCTATAATCGTGTCTAAATAATTTTGCTTAACTACCACGATGATTTCAATTTTGATCGATCTTGAACAATTTTTGTTCATGACTAAATCATAATCGTGCCTACATTTTAACTAAGTTTTATTTTTCCACCGTGATCATGACTTTTGTGATCTTGTTCACGCTCGTACCAACTTGTAAATTTTGATCATGCTTAGTTGACTTCCATGAGTAGCCTTGATCGTGACTACATCTTAGTTGCATCTAAGTGATTTTAACCATGTTTAGACTTTGACAAAATTTTATCATTGACCATGCCTATAAAATTCCAACAGTAATAATCGTGCCTAATGACTTCTTCGTGTTTAACCTAACCCTATTTATTTTATCCTTGACTATTGTGACTAGACTCTTTGACTATAACTTAAACATGTCACATGATATCCTTTCTTAATGTTCGATTCTATTCACAATCTACTCATTTTGATCATTGAGCATATCATTCCTTGATTATGTTCTCAATCATAATTAATCGTACCCTTCGAAATTTCGAGGAAGACAATTTCTAAGGTGGGTAGATTTCTCGATTGAAGAATTATCCTTGAGGTTATCAATTTTGAGAACATTTAGAACCTTTGATTTCAAGACTGCAACCTGGGACTCCAAAACCAAACCATATCTATGTACTTCCTCCTTCCATCCTTTCCTTGGTCAATGCTTGATCAATATTTCCTTTGATCAATAATTCTTATAACAAAAGTTTTGGTTACCCTCGAGGTTACCTTAGCGATCAATACCATTAATATTCATGTTACTAAATTTTTCCTTCAGACCGACCAAGCTTATTTATCCTAGACATTCTTCAAATTCGAGGACGAATTTATTTCTAAGGTGGGTAGATTTGTAACCCCTCTTCTCATATTTTCAAAAATTATTTTTTCTATTTTTTGATTATTTTATTTCAAATACTTTGCTTGGCAAGAAAACTCTCTTTTAAACCTTGTATTGGCTATATGATATCATTTCATTTATTCTTGTATTTTGAAAGGTAACGGTTTGTAAATACTATTTAGTTTTATAAAAATATTTATCCCTGAATTTCATTATGGATTTCAAAAGGCGTTTAATTGAACTTTTGGACCTTCAAAATATTGATTTCGAATGTAGTTTGAAAACCATAAATATTTGTATGAGATTTTAATTAATAAAGATAGACTTTAAAATTATTTTGAAGGTATCGTTATGTTTAAACTAATATGATTTTGAAAACTAAGACTTGATTTATACTAATGTACTTTAAAATAATTCGATAGAAATTATCCTGAGTTATGATAAGTAATTATTTAATATTTGAATTTTTTTATTAAATCATTTGATAACGTTAATTGTTATTTTTTTAAAAAATATATTACATTTATCGCTTATTTGATTGGGATTTAAATTCATGCGACTTAAATTATTTGATAATACATTTAAACTATTAAAATCGTTTATAGTAGTGCGAATGGATCAATTTGTATTTAAATTCTATTTGATTTAAAATAAATTTATGTGAAATTTTATCTATTAGAAACTACAGTATTTGATAAATAGTACGTACAAATTTAAAATTATTTTAAGATCATTTAAAAGATTTGGATTAGACTAACGATTGATTTAATTTAATAAGTATTATCTACTAATAAGTTTTGATTTAAAAGTTTATTGATTTGATTTAAACTAAAAGATGGATTTATCCATTAGGACTTATAGTCCTTATTCAGTTAGAAGTTTGACCACCTATTTAAGGAGGCCTGTTTCTCCAAATTCTCAAATTAAGCCACCACTATTCGATTGCACCACCAGCACCCTCTCCCGACACCACTACCACCCTGAGTCTCGCCATAGCCACCCTGCCGAGCCGTGCCATCCCAGAACCTGTCAAGACCATCTCTCCCATCTCCTGCCACCATCAAACCCACCAGCATAACCATTGATCGCCTCCATGTCCCAAACCTATCACCACAACCACCCGCAGCAACCGCCCCGTCCTCCGGCTAGCCTCCATCGATCACCACATAACGCCACCAACTGAACTTCCTGACCACCCAACCGTCTCTACTATCGTGTCCGACATCACATCACAGTTAATATATAATTTTTGTCCGATTGCGTTCGTGTGTCCACCATAGAAATTATAGTGCCAAGCGTGTCCGGACCCTTGCATCCGTGTCCTTGTCTACATCCCAATCCTGTTAATCCAGAAAACACACCGAGAAGACCTTGTCCCTGGGTCCAACCCCGAGGACACGACACAGTGGGAAACCAGATCAAATCCTAAAATCTAACCTAAGTTAACTGACCATCGGGACGCAGACCCGCGCCGTCGCTGCTGTGTCGAGCTCTCCGCGTGCCGCCCCTCGAACGCCGAGCATCGCCAGCCCTTGCTCGTGTCCCCGTGTCGAAAGTCCGCCGCCATCAGCACGCCAGTCCCAACCGCACAACCACGCCCGACGCCGGAGCCCCTCTCCACGAACATGCCCACTGTCAGTCCCTCGAATCCTCTTCGCCGGCCACATTCCGGATCTGTCGACCCTCGCCACCGGGGCCGTCGAGTAGCTCCTCATCCGCCGTTGGGGCTTCCTCCCTTCGCCTAGCGCTGGGAGCACGACGCCGTGGCCGAGACCTTCGGCCGCCACCGCCGACTCCTTCGCGGGTGCTCGCGCCACCGCCCAATCCGTGCGCCGCCCGGCTTCTCCGCGTCCACCCTGGCGCCATGAGCCCGACGTCAAGCCGCGGTCCACCGTCGAAGCTCGTTTCCCGGCAAAACCCCCTCTCTTGGTGAGCACACAACTCTCCTCTAAGTCTCGCTCACGAAGTTCCCCATTTGTTCTCTCTTCTAAAGAGAGAACACCCAAGCTTTTAACTCCTCACATTTCATTTTATTTTATATTTCTTTGTATTTTGTTGTTGCTAAGGGCTGAAGAGTCCAGTAGAAGTTGGACTTGGTTTTTTTATAATTTGTTTTTGATTGTTAGTTTTGATTTAGATTATAGGTTATTGGTATTAACATCAGTGTGTACCTATTGTTATAATGAGTGTTATTTCCATTCATATATTATATTATTATTATTATTATATATTATTATTATTATTATTGTTATTGTTATAAAATACCAATAATTTTACTAATAGTCAATATTGTTTTTTAAACATATGTCTCAAAAACATTGTTTATGGTATTTCAAATACGGTTTGGACTTTAAAAATATTTCTAGCTATTTTTCAAGTATAGTTTTCACCTAAAAAAATGGTATTTTGATTTTAGCCTTAAAAATGATTATTGGGATTTTTAAGTATTTATTTTGGCAAATAAAATGTGTAGTTGGTTTAGCCTTACATGTAATTTCAAATATATTGTTACACTATTTTGTGGTATATTAAATTACATTTTGACCCAAAAGCATGGCTTTTCATATTTTCAAGTATTTACCTAGAAAACTATTTTGATAAATAAAACATATAGTTTCAAGTATATTTTCTAAATAGTTTATAAATATTTTCTACATATAAATATATATTTTATAAAATGAACTTTGATCGTGATTAGTCATACGTTCCTATATTCTGTGATTCTGACTTTATCATGTCGACCCTAGGCTAACTGGACCTGTTGACTTATTGTTTGACGACTTTAGACCATAGACTTTGGCACGTTTTTCGGTACAAAGCGGATCCAACGGTGGACACCGTTTTGACCCGAAATTACCGTTTTACCCCTATGTCCAGAATTGGACTTAAGGACAGGCAATCCTAGCTAATTTGACTATTCTGAGAACGTTGGTACTATTTATTTCAGCATCGGAGACTTCTACATGTGTTGACTGATTGTGGCTCATTGAGTGGTATGGTATTATTGGTTTCTCCAGCTAAGGACCTCAGGCAAGTGCACTTTCTGATTGCTTTTCGATTCATAGTAGTTGATACATTTATGTTCATACATATATCTTGCTGCTTGTTGACACGCTCGTCACACGGAGTAGTCGGGAGGGAAATATCTTAGTAGACATGTGGACTACCCAGAACTATCCCCGTGTCTTTCGTGAATGATAGCAGCTGCACACGACACGTACAGGGTGCCAGATTTACCCCCTAGCCGTTCACATGTCGAAACAGATATTTACACCACCTAGATAGATGTCTTTTATTAGTTTTTTCTTGTTTACTTTTCTATCGTGCTATGTCATCAGTTTTCTTACTAGCTTTCATATTCCATATGCTATTTTCATGTCTTGTTAATTCTATTGTGTTTTGTATTGCCGTCGGTTTGTGTACTTGTTCCATTCCTGACTGGAAACCAACATTTTTCAGGTTTAGCCGCGATCACTCTTTATATTGGGAAGGCTTGGGTATGCTGAGGTCAACCTAGAAATAGAAGATAGCATTGTATCAATTCCATTAAATGTAAAGTCTTGTATTTTCTTTAAATATAATTCTTGTAAATGTTGTAATAAATTTAGAAATGTGAATGAGCATCAAATATTATTTCTTGAGCATTTATTTCTTGCGGGCTTGACAGCGTTCTACTGCCGACTCTGCGTCGTAGGCTGGCTTGGACATGTCTCGTATCCGAAAAGCGGGTGCGGGTCGTGACAACCAAGGTGCCTCTTCGACTTTTGTATAAGCAGGAGTCTGAGTAGTAGGATTCGACCCCTTTGAAGGGATCGATGTCGGCAAATTCTGTCCTCAGAAGCCGTGTTTGTCGACATACTTGAAGCACTGGTGCAGCGTGGAAGGCACGATCATGTAATCGTGTATCCAAGGGCGCTCCAGGAGGATATTGTGGGAAGTGTCCACATCTATGACGTAACAGGTCACTTCTGACTGAAGATCGCCAATTTGGCACTTCAAACGAATCTTCCCAATCGGGTAGCTCCTGCCCGAATTGAAACGCTGATGCGGGCTTGTTAGCGTCAGACGATGCATAGAAATACGGAGATGATGTAACAGACCCTTCGGGATGATGCTTATAGAAGAACCAGGATCAATGTGCATCCGATCCACCTTTACGTTACCGATGTATCCAGTGTAGTATAACAGACGATCGTGCAGATTGTTTTTGATGAGCATATCCTGCAGCGTAAAGACAATGTTGGGCTTCGCTCTTGTGCAAGTGCTGTCTTGGAGATTTACAGGCGGGCACTCTCCCGTGAGGTTGACCTGAGCTAGATATGTCGGCATTCTGGAGTGCATCGCTCAAAGCTGCGCGAACATCCTTGGAGAGTCTCAGGAGCTCGTATAATGACAATTTGGCTGGTGTATTGGCCAATTGTGCCAAGATGTCAAAGTTGTAGGGCCACTCTAGCCCATGAGATGCCTCTTTTCGGAGGGATTTGTCAAAGCGAGTCTCCTTCGGCCTAGGCTTGTCGGTCGTCGGAGGTTGAGAAGGTCCCGGAGCGTCAGCAGTAGATGGCTGATGTTCTTCAGTCGAGTTATCTGGCATGGGTTAGGATTGAGCACCAGACCGAGTGACGACAGCTGTGGTTTCTTCGACATCTGCCAAAATTGTGCGGCAGGATCTGACCTTTCTACTCTCCTTCTTGCCAATAGGGAGTGGTGCGGACTGAGTCACTTCAGGTACCAAGTCTAGATGGACCCACATGACCTCACCTCGTGACGTAGTGAGGGGTACCAGACCAGTAGCCTGATCTCGAGGAGGTGGAAGATTAGCAATCTCTATTGTCGCCCGAGGGATGGGTACCACGCCGTCTTGAGTCTCTGTCGGAGGGAAGATGCCAACTGTACGGACACCATGTTGGCTGCCACGGTCACCTCCTCGAAGTCAATGGCCAGAGCCTTCGAATCGATGAGATGTTGGATGTATCGCTTCAGTTGGTAGCAGTCGTGTGTAGCATGGTGGACGTAGCGGTGGTAATTGTAGTACTTTGGGCTCTCCATTTCTGCCAGCCGAGGTTCCCGTCTTGGTGGAGGAAGCTGAATTCTATCTCCTTGTATGAGCATGTCCAAGATGGGCTTGACATGGCCGTTTCGAAGGAGTAGGTCATTTGCGGCCATTGTCTGCCGATTTTGACTCAGATTTCTGGGCTGTGTCGGCCACCATAGCCTGCTTGCCCTTGTTGTCCCTATTGTTGGAGGAGATACCACCATTGTTGTTGTTGTTATTAGGGCACTTGCCCTTGTTTCTCCCTCCGAGATGTGCAATCCCAATTGGCGAGCCTTTTTCAACCTGTCTTCGGCGCTAGTGGCACTGATGATGAACGTCTTCCAGTCCTTGAATTGACTTTCACCCATCCAGAGGCTGATTGTTGGGAGTAGTCTCTTTTGGCAAATCTCAATCAAGGAGGAATCCGGATTACCCGACGGCAACTTTATCGCGGTTTGGCGAAACCGTTCGATATAGTTTATTGTCAGCTCCTTTTCTCCCTGAACAACGTCCATGAGGGTGGACTTTGTGATGTCCTGTCCTACTTCGTAGAATCTCTCCAAGAACATGCGCTTGAAGCTGGCGAAAGAGTGGATGCAGTTGTCTGGCAGGTTGCAGTAGCCAGTCGAAGGCGACCCCTTCTAATGCTCCGATAAATAATCATATAAGGATAGCGTCGTCATGAGGCAGATGGTCGGTTGTGACTTCGAAGTAGGTGATGTACTGCTTGCAGATGTCTTGCCATCATATGGGTTGATGTGGAATGGTTTATATTTTGGTGGGAATGGAACATCTTTCCATGTAGCGGGATATTGTCGTATCCTGAGGTCTTGGCAGTTTTCTCGGGCACGGAACATGGCCCGGAGCTCCTGGACCTCTTCTTGCCTCCCTGGCCTCGTCTACAGCGGTAGGAGCCGATATTTCAGGAGGACTATCGCCCAGGTTTGGTGCAGCTGAGTTCGAGTCCGCATTGACCGCAGGACCCAAGCTTGTTTGGCCAGGCGTTCTTCCTTGCAGAGTTGGAAGGGCTGCTTTGATCTCGTCCACAGACTTGACCAAAGCATGTAGTATGGCCTCCAGAGTGTGTCAATACGTTGGCGATCACTGGAACCTTCTTGTTGCTGTCTGTCATGAACACCGTCCTCACATGATGAGAGATGGACGGAACGGTAGAAGACGTACCTCTGAATCAATCCATGTACAGAGAAGTCATCAGGGTACGTGGGAATGTTCTCCTCTGGTCGGATTCAGAAGGGATAGTACCCCCAGCTTCAGAGCTTGC